>JAKTYO010000248.1:768-88684 GCA_030578735.1 Metschnikowia noctiluminum | reverse complement strand
GTCTTTCGTTGTGTAATACACGACTCATTTCAAGTTCGTAAAAGATTCGCTGACTTGTTGTGCGCAGCCTCTCTCTGAGAAGACCACACATTCTTTTGCTCTGGATAAAAAATCTCGCATTGTTTCATGAATTGTTAGTGATACAGTCTGTGAGTGCCGTCTTCAGAAAACTTTGCTGATCTTGTGAGTATTGACCGCGTAGGAAGTCAAATTCTCACTTCAAAGACAGTTCTAAGACGTGTTTCGCTTCAGCGTCTGCACGCGTGCTGATCTCTGTGATTTTATTCTATAATTTTGTCTTGTTATTTTCCCTAGAATACTCCTTTACCTCGACCGACCAGAATGCCGGACCCAGTTTTAGCATGGTGTGATGATATTCACCTGGTGAGAGGTAACGTATCTCAGCTACAGGCAACGCTTAATCAGCTCATTACGAGGACGCCAACTGTGGCGAACTACAAGACCCTACTCAAGACTTACGACTCTCCCGAAGCAGACAAAACTACTGAGGCTCCCAGCGTGTTGGAGAAGCTTCGTTCGATAATGCACTCTCCCCAGGTGAAAGTTGCAGTGCGCTTGAAAAGTCTTTACGATAAGGGCTACTTACCATTTTTATTGGGCTTGAGCCGAATCAATTTTAAGTCTCCAAAGAATGATCGTTTCGTGGGATACCTTTTGGATTATATGCCCCCGAAAATTGATGGAAATCAAATGTTTCCTGAGGAGGGGGGTGCCATACCGACTGTCAATAAAGACAGTGGTGAGCCAGAGCCGATCTCTTACCCACCTTCATTGCCGCCGATAGAAAATGAGCTGCTTTTAAAGCTTGTCCTTACAGATAAGTCGTTGAGGCAACCGTCTGATTTTTTGGAGTCCGAGTTTTCCGAGGGTTTTCACGACTATAGCAATAACCATAATAGAAAGTTGATGCTTCGCGGTAAAGATATTCTCAATCTTTTACTCAATGATATTTTATGTGAGGCACTTCCGAAAATTCATGAGGATGATTTAGAGCTTTTAAAGTATAGACTCACGTCGACGTTGATCTTGGCCAAGTTGGCCTTTTGCTACAACCTCTCGGATTCAATTATGCATCAAATCGCGCAAGAAACAGCTACAGAGGAGAAATTGGTAGTGTTCAAGAATGTTTTTCTCGCCTATATCGGTGGAATGTCCAAACTGGAGTATACGCTCCTGGCAATAAGACTTTGGATAGGCCGCCTTTACGAACCTTTGATTTCCAAATTCCAAGCTGAGGAGGACAAATCTCCACTCAAACGCTTGCCCCACATTGCCTACGCCGAGTTAAATTTTATGCTCAGGCGAGTCAACAATCTCACAGAAGAGCCCACCAAAAGAATCAAATATGGATTCAAGACATTGAGCGAAGATATCCCAAGCGCTTGTCAGCTTGTAGTCTCCGGCGTCGAGCTAGGAATAGGCACCGGTTCCACTTTTGAAGAAGCCAGAGCGAAAGCTGCTTATATGACATTCGAGACGCCGCAGCTACGCTCACAACTTCAAGAGATACTTTTGACGCAGATCAGAACCCCCTTGGTCGAGAAAGAGGACGAGATCGTTATTGTCGACACAGAAAATGACTCTATGGATTCATATTCTCCAGAAGTCTCAGAAAATGAATATGACCCAGAGCTCACTATATACCGAGGCTCAAGCGGCAGGAATGAGATTAAACGTAACGCCCCTATGACAACACCGGCACTCAACTACGGTGGGTTGCCGCCCCAAGTACCACAGCCTCTACAGGCATACACGCATGGGAATGAATCTGCTAATCGCGCGGGAGAGCCAAAGCTTCCTCCTTCCAAGCCTGACGCAATACAAAAGAAGCCTCAAAATCAAGCGCCAACGCACAATGCAACGGATGCATCATCGGTGCCACCAGCTCATGCGAGAATGCCTTTGCCGTACGGAAAGCTTCCGGCCATTCCAAAATTAAAGAAAAAAGGAGGGAAGCCCCAATAAACAAGGCAGCACAAATACTCAAGTAGCGCGAACCTTCTTCAGAAACTGCCCACGGGAAAGTTTGATTACTCATGCGCTAGTCTGAGACATATGACACAAAGATTCCTGTGTTAATACTAGGTCATAGACGGCTTGAAGTTTGATGCTCACCGAAACATTTGTTTCGGGGCTCTTCAGACCATCTCTGCATAATCATTACTGTAGTAAATAATCTTTGATAGAGCAAGAAAGAAGTCGGTTTTTCTCATGGGCCTTGTGAAATATATGGCTTTTTTAGCCCTTTCCTAGACTTTTTGCGTCAGCAGTTCACTTGTCCTACTTAAGTCATCTCGTCGCCAAACCTCATTTCACGTAATCTATGCGGCTCATGGAGGCCCGGGAAAACTCGGGCGAATACTGGACAGTCTGAGAATCTTAAGGCGCGCGAAGAAAAAGAAAGAAGAGCTTCGCGGACCAGTGTCCCATCAGTCGCGGCGTGGACCAATGAAAATCGTTCGTGCTCGCGAAAAATCTCCGGGATCCAACGGACATACATACAAGGTCGAATCTTCGCAGAAAAAAACCACTCGCAAAAAGCACGGATCCCCATCCATTTGTTCTTCCAACCAACTGTATATATTTCTTACACAATGGCCGAGAAAGCTAGAACTATTCCTTCCTTCACCGTCGGTGACTACGGTGCTTTTGCTCTTGCAGGTGCTATGGGCTGTGGTGTTACCCACGGTGCCATGACCCCAATTGATGTCATTAAGACCAGAATCCAGTTGGAGCCTGCTGTGTACAACACTGGTATGGTCGGATCATTGAGAAAGATTGTTTCATCTGAAGGTGCCGGCGCCTTGTTGACCGGTTTGGGTCCAACAGTCTTGGGCTACTCAATGCAAGGTGCTTTCAAATTCGGTGGTTACGAATTGTTCAAGAAGACTTTCATTGAGCAGTTGGGCTACGATACCGCCAAGAACTACAAGAACTCGATCTATATTGGATCTGCTGCTTTGGCTGAGTTCTTTGCTGACATTGCTTTGTGTCCATTGGAGGCCACTAGAATCAGATTGGTCTCTCAGCCAAACTTCGCCAACGGTTTGATTGGTGGTTTCTCAAGAATCATGAAGGAGGAGGGTGTCGGCTCTTTTTACAACGGTTTCACCCCTATCTTGTTCAAGCAGATTCCTTACAACATCGCTAAGTTCTTGGTTTTCGAGAGAGCTGCCGAGGCCATTTCTGGTGCTGTCCCAGGTGACAAGGCTGACTTCACCTCTACCACCAAGACTATCGTTAACTTGAGTGCCGGTATCATTGCCGGTTGTTCCGCTGCTATTGTTTCCCAGCCCGCTGACACTTTGTTGTCTAAGGTCAACAAGACCAAGAAGGCTCCAGGTCAATCCACCATCGGCTTGTTAGGTCAATTGGCCAAGCAATTGGGTGTCCGTGGGTCGTTTGCCGGTTTGCCAACTAGATTGGTTATGGTTGGAACTTTGACCTCCTTGCAATTCACCATCTACGGCTCTTTGAAGAACGCTTTGAACTGTCCTCCAGGTGTTGAGTTGTAAGCTTTGTCCGGAAAGTTTATAGACTGTCGTATTTATCTCGAATAACACGAAATCATGACAAATGAATAGAATAGTTGGTTTGTTTTAACACTGCTAATTTATCCACCTGGCACCTAACGATAAGTATACACCTGATTTCAACAGTTATCACGGTTCAGACACCCAGTTGACGTTGGTAAAGGCATTGAGTTAAGAAAATAGACTCTACCTCTAAACATTGTCACAATCGAGAATGCTTCGTGGTCAAAATCATGAGGCGGTTCTTAATCGCTGCACAGAAATTTGATCATAGCCCCTCAGAATTCCACCAGCACAGTTATTTCTGTATATAAGCCACAAGAAGGGATGGGCTCGGCAGCGTTCTTTGAAGGTGGTGCATATAACCGCAGCAACCTCTCATGGAACGTGACCTCGTAATCGCGTAAATTAAAAGAAGAGTTGGGTCTCGAGATCAACTTTTGATTCATTTTTAAAAATTCGCTCATTTCCCAAAAGGTTTTGAGATGTCTACATAAATAAATGAAAATTTCCGTCAGTAACATTTTGCATTTGAGACGCCGGTTCCGTCAGTAATTTCCGCATTAGGTTAATTGATTGCAGCTCTGCTATGTCATTGCGCATCTGTTGCCGACTATAGGCACTCGCCCGCAGCATTTGCTCTGGCCCTGTCATTTCGAAGGTTGCGTGCATGAGCCTTGAGAGTGGCTGGCCGATTTTCTATATAAGAAGCCCGTCTCTCCCGAATGCTGGTTAGATGACGAATAAGGACAAATTTGACGCACATCGTATTTCTGTCCCATATCATCCAAGCCATCTAAAATGCGATTCTCAACATTCCTAAGCGCAATCTGTTTTCTTCTTTGCACATCCCAAGCAATCCTGATTTCCAAAAGAGTGTTTAGGCCTTCGTCAGGAGTCTTCTCTGTGATTGCTCACCATGAAGGCGGTGTGTTCCAGTATCACTTGTTGATGTGGAATGGTGAAGATTTGCTTTTGAATGCAGACACAAAGGCTTTTTTTGGCCGCGTCCGTGCCTCTCAAGGTTACGTGCTCAACCTTCCCATCAATGGAACTATGCTCAATGGAACGCAGGAGGCTGCTGGAACAGCCAATGTTCATGTGGACCCAAAGACCAACAAATTGACCACTACTGTTGACGCCAGAAATGCCACGCACGGTTTTGGGATCACGAGCCAAAAATTGTCGTACAAGAACTCCACCGAGTTTTTGGCCTGCCCTGATTTGTCATACCAGGGCCAGTACCATGTTTACTGGGGAAACTACAATAAGACTCAATGCCCATTTGGAGCAAGAGGATACTCAGTTGAGTTGATTGTACAAACAGACGCATATGTGAACTACAACCCACAATCTAATAGACCGTTCCCATTGAGAGCCAACTCAACAAACGCTGCTTCGACATCCGGGAAGCCATTTTCGCAGAAAACAGGGAAGAGATTCTATTTCTTTTAGATAACGTTTACTAACAATTTTTGGGTTGGAGGCATGCCTTTCAAACCAAATATGAGAAAGGACGGTCAGACTACACCCCTGAAAAAAGCTATATCCCAAGTGAGTTCGATCCTAATTCACTGAGTGGGCTAATCTATGTACATCACGAGTATACGATAATAATGATAAAATGCTAGGAAACAAAATCTAGGTGGAATGTAGAATCAAACATTTGTTTTCACTTTTAAACACCATTTTCTTTTAGGCATTCAGAGAATGCCCGCATTTCTGAAGGTGACTTATTCAGTATTACAAAAAGCTTCGAGACCCTTCTAAACAACCAGTTAAAATTTGGTGTTTGTTCTATATAGTATTGTATATGATATTGTACCTGATGGAAATCCAGTCTAGCATAAACTATCCAAAGCGCCACCAATTCACGCCTCATACGACAGATGCGAGAGTTTCTCGTCATGTTCATACTCCTTCTTGATGGGTTGCTTGACAAAAAATTTAGTCATCAACACAATTGCAGTCAAGAACTCCATCGTCGTAGCCAACACATACTCATAAATAACCAATTTTTTGTCAACTCCTGCAGCGGTGTAGTTGGAAAGCTTGTAGTAATTCATGTCATCAATGTAAATCGACAACACTCCAAAAATACCCCTGACTATCAAGAACGGACCGGCAATCATCACTGAAATAGTGGTCTTGTTTCTTATCCTCTCTTTTAAAAAAACGTACATGTTCAAGCCGATCAGGATAAGTGTCATGAAGAGAAAAATAATCTGGCCCGCGGTTCTAAGACCCTTGGCGGTATCGAATTTGCTCTTATAATCTGACTGGTCAGTTGGGTCTATGCCCGCAGTCATACTTCCCCCGGCAATGAGAAGGGCATTTGCAGGGACTAGAATTGAGTGGAAACAAGTCATCCACGAAATCGTTCTTCCACTCAAAGGGAGAGTTGGTCCACTCTTCGTGACCCATGATTGCCCAAACTCGTCAACTTGGGCTTTGCAGGTGAACCGGAAACACGTAAGAATCAAGGTGAAATAGCCTTCGGCTTGAAGAACCAAGTACGCGATAAGCCAATTGGTGTGCAAGAAACCCTCTTTCGCATAGACGACGCCACAAAGTTGGCCTCCGAAACGAAGCAAGCAAAAACTAAATATGAACGTGAACAAAGTTTTGAAACCTCTTTTGAGCACAACGTATGTCATGAAAGCCAAGAAGATTGTATATAATCCGAGATAGACTGATGCAGCGATGCCGGAAGATGTAGATTCGAAGCCACTCATGTCGACTTACTTTGGGTGAATGAAATATGAAGTCAGTCTTAAATTCTCCTCATTACAAAAAAGGGCTGGAGCTTTTTTTTATATATTTTGAAAAGCTTGCCATCAGAAAACGTGTTCGATGAAGTCCATTGTAGAATACGATGGCTTGCGCTTATGTAAGCGCACCATAGGACCTAGCCGCGTTATGAGCAAAACAGGGCTTATGTTTTCCGGCACATAATTATTTTCATGCCCAATAGCCACAGGCTAATTTGTGTTAACAACGATGAATTGTAGAAAAATAGAAGGACCGTTTGAAGATTTGCTGGTGGTGTTTTCAACATGTGTGTTTTAATCGTTTGACGAGTTAAGTCACACATGAATTTTCGAACCAAAGAATAAATCAGTCTACTCGGCTTGAATGTAGCTCATTTCAGCTCGGTTGCACAGAAGTTGGCCACCTGTTGGAAGTGACTTTGCCGGCAAATCATTTTAAATCCATGGGAACATACCGGTTTTCCGCGTCATCACCCCCGAAGTGATTCTGCATCTTCTTGTCATGTTCATTCTATTAGAGTGACAGGGCTGAGCAGTTTACGAGACCGGCGACAAGTATTAGACGTAGTGCTTGAAGTAGTTTTCGGCCGAGAGAACCTGCATATGCTAGCTTTATTGGCGACTGAAATAAGGGATTTTATCGTTGTGAAAGTCTCAAATCTTTTTTTATGCTACTCGTTGAAGTTGGAGGTAGGAGGATGTCTCGGAGATAAGTCGAATGTTCTGGATTAATCAAATAATTGTTTGGGAACTCTTGGGGGTTGTTTCTGCGTAGCGGCCATCGACCTTGGCCACGCTCGGCCGAGATTCTTGCACTGACTTAACCTCCGCTTATGTAAGCGTTAGGTGCGTACTGCATCACTGTATGAGGCACAAAATGCTGTGTCTTTTTTTATTTTTCTGTAAGTTCATTTCACACACCTTACGTTCGAGCGTATTGAGTCGAACCAACAATTCGAATCAATCTCTGGTTTTGCGAGATCAATTTTTCTTTGCTAACTTCATTGCCAGCCAACCCTTTGAGCCCATTGAAAAATAGAATGCCGCAAAAACAACTCACGCAGAGTACTGCGCCGAAACCATAGATGAGCCAAACTCACTTACGCTCATTGCTCGGCGAGATGAAAGAAAAAAATAGCGCGAGTCAGTATAGCAAAAATATTCCCGTGAGCACGACCGCTTCTTGTAGTCGACTACAAATTGAAAGAACATCGTGAGAAGTGAACAAGCTTTTGGATCCCGTCTATTTATCTTCTTTTGTCTTGGTTTAATTGTAATGGTAGCCTATATTCTCGCTGATTGCTTGCATGCTCCATAGTGAAGTCTCAATTGTGCAACTCAATGTCACGTGCTCAAGCTGGAAATCGTATTACGTCTTTACGCCATATAGTTATCTACAGAAGGATAAGGATGAAAAGTGAATGTTTGATTCATAGCAGACGCGATGAGCTAGGACTTTTAGTGACTTTAAGTACTTTGGGATGAAAATAGTACGATGAAACTGTGCTCAAGTTCAGGATAACCGTTCTGTATATAAGACTAGACATTTTTTGCGTTCTCAGATGAGCATCACTGTTTAGAAGAAAGCCTTCAGTCGATTCACTCGCTGTTAACCATGCTGGTCTCGCATAAGTCCGAAGATGTCGTTTATGATTCTGAAAGCGGCTCAGACTATGAGGACAAGCCATTTCAGCCCCCAAAGCATTTCAGAAAAATAGCCTTACCCAATCCCAAAGCTTCATCACTGAATAAGGAAGTTTGGTTGATTAAAACGCCCAGAGACTTCCCGTTGTCTGAATTGAAAACATTGCCTGTTTCTTTTACTGCCACCAAGATCAAGAACGATGGCGTGAAGCCTTTCACTGTTCAAAATAGCGACTTCCAGGTGAACGAGGAGCACTTCTCATCTGACACGGCTAAATACGCTATAGTGAATGGCGATTTGCTCAATAAAAGAATAGACCGTTTCTTCACAATAAGAGAGGTTGTGCGTATTCCTGAGATCAACTACGAAACGGAAGTGGAGTCCAGGAAAGATGTGGAAAAGGCCGAAAACCTAAGAATGAGACACTTTGCAACCGGGTACGCGGCAAAAGACTTCAAGGAGGCACATCCTATTCCCGAATCCCGGCTTGATGCGGATGGAAAGGTAATCAAGAGGCAAAGACTCGCGTCGGACCTGGCAGACGTCAAGAAGGTGAAAAAAGAGAAAAAAGAGAAAAATAAAAAGAAAGAAAAGAAGGATAAGAAGAAGAAAAAGCAGTAGGCTGAATCAGCTGTCTTTGGATCATTCCATTTGCATGTATACTAAGAAAAAAGCGAAAACAATTCAAACTATCTTGTAGCAGATTGCTGTCTCTGCCAGCGCGGTCATGAATGGGACATTGATCGATTTGCCTCGGCAAAAATTTTTGAGGCCCTTAGATATGAATGGACATATAAACAGTCTGCATTGCCCAATATTGGACTCGTCACAACTTAACTCTCCGGTATTTCCTATATCGATGTTTTACTACACGAAAATATCTTTACCCTTCACAGGCTCATTGGTCCTGCAAGTCGATCGAAAATAATAAACAAAAAAACGTATTCTCAAGAAAATGATCATACCAATCACCAATGAAATATGAGACTACGACATTCAGGTTGCTAAAAAGAAATCCTTTGAAGCTACAATTGCAAATTCACTTTCGTAGGGCCCGCACATTCGCGTGCCTCTCAGGCTCGCACTGCCCAGGCACTCACTGATTTTGGGGCATCCCATACATACAACCCGCACGGCGAGACTCAGTTCTTTTGAACTGGTAGTTAATGCATTAAAAAATGGGCAACAGAGTTTCAAGGCCAACGAGAAAGCTCACAGGAACCATATCGAAAGCAGATAGTACAATTAGTCTGTCTGCGCCGCGTGTGCATCTACCTTCTCAAAAACTCAAAGACAGATTTGAACACTCAGCTATAGATGCCTCACAATTAGCCAATGAGGAGGCAGCAATTCCAAGTTATCAAAATGCAAAACAATACAAAACCGTTACAAGAGAGGAGGAGCAGGCATCTTCAAATGAAAGGAAGACGGCAGTAGGTAAAGACGGCATGGATCCCCAGGCCGATCTGAACTACATTGAGTTTATAAACAATTTGGGACGTCAAATTCATTCGCACACGGACGATCCAACTGCCGAGCCTGTGAATGTCCGTGCTTTGAAACAGCTTTTAAATCGCAAGCAGCTTTTCCAAAAAGGACAAGATGAAGTTCAGGCACAACTAGGGTCAAAACCGGGCGATAGATCGATGGTTCATCCGCGCACATTGACCGCAATTGTATACGCGCTCAATGACCCACGTGTCTCTCGCGACGACGTGTTGAAAGACTACCAAATCAGCAACGATTTTTTGAAGAATATGGACCGGTTCAAAGTTGCCGAAAATGTGGTCATCATTGAGGAGCCCACCAAGGAGGACGAAATCGGGCCCAAGCTAGGTCAGCCAGTGCCTCGCGCGGCCTCAGATCCCTCCCTTATGGATGAAAACGGAACGGTTAGTGAGTCAATTAACACTGATAGAATAAAGGAACTCAGAAGCCGGTTGGAATGAGAGATATCTAGAGAAGTGTCCTTAATTTACCCTCTCTACGTTATTGACATTTTAGAGTATTATCAACGTGGTTTGCGAAAAAAGACACGCGTTGCTTGATGAACGATTTCCGGGTCTCTTATTTTTTAATGTTGTCTTTCCAAAAGTTTCACAAGTTTGGTTCTTCGATAAAAAATCGTGTTTCAAAATATTGCATCTACAACTCGATCATATTCTCAAAATATCGCCATATTCTCATCAGTCTCATTTGTACCTATCCTTCGCCAAATTTACTTGGGGTAGCGTTACTTGCGCCACCGGTATGCGAGGCGAGAATCGCGTCGCGTGTGCGGTCAAATTTCCTGTCCTCTTCACCTCAGCAATGTTCATTCATAACTGTGCTATCTCCTGCGACTTAAAATAAAGGGCTTAAAGACGTATATCAATTCGCGGCCGAATGGATCTCTTTGCCTTGTTCTCATGTTCAGTAACGACTTCCTTTGCGCAGACTGCTTGACAAAAAATTGATCAAATATGAAATTTCAAGTTCCCTTTTTTTGAGTTTGATTTTTTAGTCATTCCTTAGAAATCCATCTGTACACCCTCCCGTCAGCTCACTGGGAATCGCTTGGTATGGAACTTGACGTTCTCGCTAACTGCGCAACGGTTTTCCTTTATACAAGTCATACCCCACATTCGGACCTGTGATTTTCTCGAACGGCAAATTCCGAGGCTAACTCCCGAGTGAAGCATTCCTTATCAACAATCTCCACTAGGATACAACTTTGAACTGTGAAATGTCGGCTCGTCTTGCATTAGCCCAGTACACGTCGTGTGATGTTTCCGACGCATTAGTACATTTTGGAGACAACAACGGAGGATTTATCCCGAACCTTATTCAAAGATCTTCTGGAAACTCCCACAACAACTCACGTGCTATATCTGTGGTAGGCCCAGCTTACACGGTGCTATATGCCCCCAAGTCAGACCAAAGACCGGCTGTCCCACAGTCATATATAGACGAAATTCCCAAGGGTAGTGTTCTTGTAATCGCCCTCACTGAAGACCAACAAATCACAACATCACCTTTTGTGACAGTGATAAATGCGCTATATGGTGGGTTAATGTCAACCAGAGCCAAGTATAGGGAAGCTGCAGGCTCTATTGTTCTTGGCCGTATCAGGGATTTGGCCGAGCATAGAGGCTTGGGCTATCCTGTATGGTCATACGCTGTTGGAACAACAGCCCCGAAACCAATGGCGAAAGTTATTGGCATCAACGTGAGTTTGACAGTGAAAGTAGCTAGTATTGACGGGACAGACTCTCGGAAACTCTTCATAAATCCGGGAGATTTCATGGTGGCAGATGAGAATGGAGCAGTGAGAATCCCGATGAACCAAGGATCAGGCGCAGACAATGAAGCCGACCTTGAAAAGATTTTGGAGTATCTCCCAAAGAGAGTATATGCGGACGAACGGGCTTGTGAAGACATTAAAAAAGGACGTACAGCAGCAGAGGCCCAAAAGTTCTGGAGGGATAAAATCTAGCACATAGGGTCTTCGGCGTGTTCTGTATGTCTAAATAATGAATCGATAAATAACTAAGAAAGACATTGTCTCTTGTCATGTTTATTATCAAAATGCGGGAGTCAAAAGTACTCAGTATGATCATTCAATCTTGGGACTATTTGCCTCTTGAAAATTTCAGATCCTCATTGCTGAGCGAGGAGTCTTGGCAGGGTGTTGATCGAATATCAAGAATTACCTGAGTTTGAAACCTGCGGTTGCATGCTGCAAATCGAAAATTTCTCGTTGATTGAATTCTTCAAATGTCTGGAGTACGCAAGACAAGAAACAAAGACATATATGTATATATATTGAAATCTTCTCTATCGACTTTGATGGTTCTAACAAATCATAATCGTCATGCTTTTTATATGCACTTTCTTATGGGGCGTCTTATCTGTTGTTTCAATAGTGGTTGCCGCAGCCACGCAAACCTCAGTTTGATTTTCGGAAGAAACGCTTCGCTAATCTTGATCATCATCCAAGCCGCTTTTTCTGTTCAGCAAGGATACAAGCCACAAAAAAGCCTGGATGTTATCAAGAGGCAATTGAACAGGTTTGTAAAAGATCTAAAAAGCTTCATCAAGGAAAAAAAAATTGGTTTTGCTGGCTTCAATGCCCGGCAGAGCCTATTCTAGAGCCATGTATCTAAAATACAAAAGGCGGCGAATGGAACTCCCTCGGTTTATGAAGAGACTTTGACCCAGCGGATCTATGCCGATCATTTACTTTATTTCATGATGCAATGTAATAGTATTAAAGACGTCTGTGGTCTAGGTTAAAAACGTGAAGACGTTCATCCACAATACTGTAAAGCTAAATATGAGGCTTTTGTCCTCGTCTAGCAACTCCGAACAAGGAAAAGGTCAGATTTAAGAAGGTTATCGGTCGGTTGCAGGGCCGCTTGATTAGCTGGAGAAGGAACTTCGGAAGGTTGGGGTATATTTCTCAAGATTCGCGAAATCAATTTGATGCACGTACAATCTATGCTGAAAAAACGTTGCAAGTTTTGGGAAGATATGACCCTCGAGATGAACCGCAGGTATCAAGGTTAAACTCTTGAGAAACGTATTTACGATTACATTGAATCCTTTTTATAACCACCACCTGTCAAGCGAGCTATGCAACTATATGTCGGGACAAAAAAGTTCTTATCTACCAACGAAGCGCGCTAGGTTGATGAGACTTTTTAAGACTCCTGTAGTAGGCTCGACTCTAGTAATAAGTTGACAGCCAGCTCTAATTTAGATGAGAGCAAGTCGTCGCGACGGTTGTGGTGGTGGAACTGCACCGCGTTATCGCGTGCGACCCCAGCGCTGCGCTTGGTCTTTCCCCACAAACCCTATTGAGCGAGGGCGAATTGAATTCGGCAGTTTTTTGAAAACCTCACATATCGACCTTTTTGTTTACTGATAGCATTGTCTGATAAAATTACATGCCACTTCACTGCGAAGATCTGGGCGCATTCTCCCGTCGACGTCAAAGTCGACACAATGACTATCATATGAGCGACGTTGATGACGTGCCCAATCTTATTCAAGAACTCAAGATTGCGTTGATAGGCAACCGCGAGCTCAAGTCCCGACTTCTATGCGATGACGAGTTTTGCGGCTGGTTTCGAAACCACATGGAAAATTGCGTCAACTCATTTATAGATCTGGATACCGCTGCTCAGGAAATCTTACAAGGACATCTTGGAGCAATTGGTTCAGAAGAAAGAGAGAAAGCCAATACTGAGCAGTTACCGCCGTCAGGATCAACACAAAATCAAAGTATTTTCCCGAGCTTGCAAGATGCCATGATTGTATTGCGCCTTCTTCTTTCACCGGGCGACGATGCCCTCGATTTTGAACTCCCTTGCGTATCACAAGCGCCTTCTGCTGCCTTGAACGCTTGCGTGCTGGCTCTTCTAGCGCTCGTGGATAACATAAATGACAAGATTTTACCGCCAACTAACAGGCCGGGGCTTCTATTGAGAAACGGTCATACGTGGGAGTCTATCTCTCCCCTCCTTTGTGATACCGTCAAAACGCTTGTGCTGTTCGCCGAATGTAGCCTGCTAGCTTTTTCTGAATCGTCTCTGCAGACTTTATGGCGATTCATTTCGGGCATACTTAGTCAGTTTTCACAAGCAGATGGAGCCTTGCAAGTCCTTACCCCCCTAGTTTTGGAAATGTTTGGGGTCTTCTCCCTTCTTCTAGAGCTCGATTCCTCGCTGGATGACGAAAGCGGCTTCGAATTCGCCCAAAAGTTTCTTTCTCAGACTATCAAAATCTTAGAGATCTTGCTAGATAAGATATTCTTTTCACACTTACAAGGTTCATTCGGCGAAGGGCCCTTTCCGACGCCTGCGATCACGTCGGCAATATCAAAGACCTATTCGAGATTTGGGGGCCTCGACTTTCACGTTGCTTCGACCATGACGATTGCAATCGCGCAAATTCTCAACGTGAATAGGGAATCTGACATTTTGCTTCCGCAATCTACCGAGCATGCTATTCTAATCTCGAACAAGTTTCGCCACTTTTTGCTCACTCTATTGTATGCAGATGAAGATTATATTTTGAATGTTGCTGCTTTGAATATTCTCCAATTTCAACTCTCGAAGACACTAACGCTGGGGTGCTCAATGGAAGATCAAACGCACATGGCTTTCGGAGGGATGCTTCCAAGAATGATTGAGCTTCTAAATCACAAGACAACGCCGACGAAATACGTACCCAGCCGCTTGCGGCTTCCAATTACTATTTTGTCCGATCTCTGTCTCAAGTATCCCTCATTATGTGTCCAAATGAAGAATGCCGGGGTGGATAAACAAATATTGGACGAACTTTCAAATATCATCGACTCGAGTTTGGTGCTTAAGGTTTTGCAAAGCGCCAAGAATTCTTGCCAAACTAATCGAGGTGTTACGAATTTTTCAGCGTTGAGGCAACAATATAAGGGGTTCACACGAGAGCTTTTTTCCGAAAAGTCACAGATTACCATACTTGCGAACTACTTTCTTCTTTTGAGCGTATTCACAAGCTCCAATGAGGATTTCCGACGTCGCATTACTTCTTACGTGGCGTCAAACAGTACTCAAACAGAGCCGAATTTTCTCTGCTTGGCGATATTTGAGATTGTGGAAAATTATGACTTTTTGTCCGAGCAGCTAATACTTAATCACAATATCTTTCGGAAGCTTCAACGGACCCCTCGAACCGAGTCATCCGAAAGACTTATGAAGTGGCTTAGTGATAATGTCGGTATATTGCTAAGTTTACTTGAGCACTCGATAAACACGAGTACTTTCTACTTAATAAGATCTCTTTCAAGGTCCGTTTCCACTTTGAGAACTTTTTTCGTGGACTGTAATTCCATCAAAAGCTCCCTCGAAGCAGTCATAGCAAACGGCAGAGACGTATCCGGTGCAGAACCCAATCAACAGGACAAAGGTATCCTTTCGTCCATCAAAAGCAGATATGATCGTGGGTCAAATTTCGAAACTAAAGGCAACTTGATGCTGTATTTGCTCAAAGAAGTAAAGAGATCTCTGAAACTAGACCACTTGGTGAATGTTTTTACTCTATCCAGACGAGGTGCGAATGACACACGCCGACAGTCACAGAGAAAATTGTGTGAGAAAAAAGTGGTGTTACTTGCTGTACTTTCCAACTTCATATTGGACTTTAGTTCTTTCCGACACGAAATCGTTGGTGATGAAGAATTTTTGAAAGACTTGGCAACACTTTTCAAGACAACTATCCGAAACAATAAGGATTTCGACAAAAATTGCGGCGACACTAGTGAAGCATACGAAAGTGCTCGCGAACAGTTGAGGATTCAAATAGGGATCTTACAAGTGATCAAGAATTACTTGTACAATGAAAATGAGGAAAATAGAAAACTAATATGGGAGTACATTCCTTTGTCTTTGATTTTTGACTTGTCACTATATGGTCTTTCAAAGGTTAGGGAAGCCGACAAAGAGCTTCATGAATTGAGGCTACAGCAGAAAGTTGCTGCATTTGAAATATTAAGGAATCTCACTGCTGCATCTCCTTATTTCAGTGAAGCAATTGAAGAGCTTTATCTCGAACTTCCGGCGCAAAAGCTGCGAGACTTTCGGCGCCCAGAGACCTGGCACAGTTTTATTTTAAGAAACTTGATGTCTTTTGACCTATTTGCACCGGCACTGAGCAATGCTCCCGCTACAAACATCTTATTCATGGAAGATGATGAATACGTGTTGCGCATGCTTCAAGAGCCGAACTTTGTGAAGCTTCTCATCGCAATCAATTATTTGGAGGATCATAGGTACACCAACATTTCCACATTCAGGAGCTCTGACTTTCCACCCAGTGCCCTTTTAAAGGTGTGGAAAAGAATCTTAGACCTAAAATTCCCGACGAGTCACGAGGCCAGGCTTTGCGAGCTGGATGCCAATAATATTGTCAAGCTTTCAAATCTGCTCAACGAGATCAAAATCTCAATTACATGGATCTTAATCAATCTCACCTGGGGGGACGATGCGCAGTACAGCATATCGGAAGAATCGAACTTTCGTCGCATGGACATCATACAGACGCCAGAAAACAGTTTATCCGAATTAAATAGAGGGGGGTCTAGCTTTTTTCCAGAAGAACATATACAAGAGAATGAGGTGTATTCAAATGATACGGAACGAGGTGGGTCCTCCACTGAAATCTTATCTCCGGAATTTCGAGCTAAGTTACTACACCAAGCCGGATTTTGTGAAGTGTTAGAAAACATCATTCAACATTTGGCGATAGCCAGGCCAAACGCAAAGGGGGACAAGCACGCCTCAATGGTACGATTTGATACTTTGAACGCGAATGATTTATACGAGAAGTGCAAAACAGCACAGGCGCAAATTCTAGGGCTTATATTTCGGCAGGATCGAAAAAAATATGAAAATACGAGCTCGAAAACTACTGGCGAACTGAGATTATCCAATGCAGCCGATTTGCGAGACAGCCACAGAGTTGTTGGTAGGCGAGGGGGCGGCTCTGGCCATCGGTCTGGCGGTGACCATGTTCCCGAGAATATTGTTGAGACCCGAGAGTTGGCAATTCAAAACGAGGAAGAAAGGGCACAAGACGCTTTAGAGGATGAGGAATTCGACGAGTATTGGATCAGGTAGAAAATGAGTTTTGAATCAGTGAGGAGCGTGCATCTGTACGGCGTGCAATTTATGCCAGATTCGATGATGTAAACGGCATAACATCGGCTAGGCCTGTCCTGCTGACCAATGAAGTTACAATTCGCATTTCAGATTGTGCATGTAAAATAAACAAGGCAGTCTCACGCAGATGGTATTTTTGCAGAATGAGAAAGAAGGGTATGTCAACTGACCCATTTTGATCGCGAACACAAGGCTGGCGACAGTTTTGATCTACAAAATAGTACATCTTCACAGGTTTTTCCGGCGGCGAACTAGATTTCGAAAGACAATTTAAAAAGCTATGCTTACACTCAAATATTCAGTTTTCTCACTAAACATGTGAAGAAACAAAAAAAAAAAAATTTCCAGACAGTGCGCGAAATTCTCTTTCTCTATGTAAACTTCTCAAGTTTTATGTAGGTGAGCCGCCCATCGTGTACAGTATAGAGGAGCATCATCGCGAAAGCCTCAATACCCACCTGAGGGTGGATTTTGGCGGTGCAAGGTATCGACAAATGACGGGTTGACGCAGCACTTTCAAGGCTATGAGCACAAACTTTTCGTGACTTCTTCCAACAAAGCTTTCAGCCTTATTACCTTGCTTTGTGAACGCATAAAGTTTAACACCCAGTTAGACCCCCAAAGTATCTTTTATTGCAGTTTCGCACCGTCATGAAAGACCAATTTCAATCGTGAAAAGAGGCTTTCGAGAAATCGACTCATGTATGCTGCTGATCTGCTCATTCCGGACATTTTCAGTGTAACACTGACGAGCGATCGCTGCTGCGTCAAAAATATGCATGAAATAAATGGCGTCGCGCACGTCTCAACATAAAATCACGCTCGGCTCGACTACTGACAAAGAATGAAATGGAGGGTCTGCGAGAAACAGGATTGCACATTTGTTGCGTCAAGCCTCTTTGAAATCAATACTTGTTCCAGTAGTTTAAATGAGATCGTTTCCGTGCGTTGCAATGAGCTTTCGAACGAAAATGATCTCACTTTCTCACACGATAAACGAGTACATATAACTAATATCGCCGAGCGAGGATCCGGCTGCCAAATAGGTTACGGATGGTTGCCTGCATGCGCGCTGGCCCGTCCGTGCAAGGATGTCCCTTGCTTTGGGCTGTGAAGCTTTTCTTAAGTCTAAATATTTTCATCCACCCCGAAAATTAAACGTTCGAAGATATCTTCTCAGGAGAGAATACTTGCAATACGTCTCAGCTCACAGCGTCGTACACACATCTCCTTGCATATAATTGGGAATCCGGTGTCGTCCTAATATCTGACCATCTCTGCCTGTGCCGTTGCCTATTGCGCCATCTTTCGATCATCTAGATACATTCAAAGAGTTCGAGATCGTTTGCACTTCTCTATTAGAACCAAAAGTTCCGAGAGTTGAGCGCAGAGAAACAAGAATCTAGCGCACACTCCATTAAACACAAGACTGCCCCCCACTTTAGTGGTATTGATAATCATTGTCCATACGTGACTTTTCAGAATTATGAATACCAACACAGACAATTCTAATGCCGGAAGTAGTATTCCTGATGCAGTTACAGCAGCTGGAAATGCGTCAAAACTTACCAACAGAGACACCACTACAAAGGGAAAATACTCGTTGAATGACTTTCAGATCTTACGAACCTTGGGAACGGGCTCATTTGGCCGAGTGCATTTGGCGAGGTCGGTGCATAATGGTCGGTTCTACGCAATGAAGACTCTAAAGAAAGAAAGAGTCGTGCAAATGAAGCAAGTCGAGCACACTAACGACGAGCGCCGCATGTTGAAGTTGGCCCAACACCCATTCATTATTCGTATGTGGGGAACCTTTCAAGATTGCCACAACTTGTTCATGATCATGGACTACATAGAGGGTGGCGAGCTCTTTACTTTGTTACGTAAATCTCAGCGGTTCCCCATTCCCGTGGCGAAGTTCTATGCTGCAGAAGTCTTTTTGGCCATAGAGTATTTGCACGGTCTCGATATCATTTACAGGGACTTGAAGCCAGAAAATATTCTTTTGGACAAAAATGGCCACATCAAGTTGACCGATTTTGGTTTTGCAAAGGAGGTCACAGACGTCACCTACACGTTATGCGGCACACCAGACTACATCGCCCCGGAAGTCGTTGCGACCAAGCCGTATAATAAGTCTGTGGATTGGTGGTCTTTTGGAATCTTAATATTTGAGATGCTCACAGGGTATACGCCGTTCTACGATCCAACTCCTATGAAGACATATGAAAATATCTTAAACGGCACGATAACGTATCCAGATTACTTGCCCCCGGACATCCTTGATTTACTTCAGAAATTGATTGTGAAAGACTTGACCCAAAGATTGGGAAATTTACAAAATGGTTCGGAGGATGTGAAATCCCATCCCTGGTTTAAGGAAGTCATTTGGGAGCGCTTGTTATCCAGAGATATTGAGACCCCATATGAACCTCCCATCACCTCGGGCGTTGGCGACACGTCACAATTCGACAGATACCCCGAAGACAAGGATTTGGACTACGGAATCACCGGAGTCGAAGATCCATACGCCAATACTTTCACAGAGTTTTGAAAAGTCGGAAAAGACTCTATTTGTCTAGCCATCCTTCTCTGGTCCCCTGCCTTCAATTCTCAATACCACGACATGTTCTAGACATCCTCCTTCTTGCTCCCCTTACCAAGTCTTCAATCGCTTTAAGTGACAAGCTCGCGAGATGGGACAATCCACCCCGGTCTTGACGCTATAATTTGCTACGTTTTTACATTCGATAGAAATTTCGTGTCTTCACTTGCTGAACTCTTTTCTCTATCAGACTTATCAGACAATCGCTATCCTTTCTCGGGGCGAAGGAGAAAGCACGCTTTTAATCGCCGCAACTCTCGACTGATGCGAGCCAGTTGCTTTTCAAGAGGCAGCCCGCGTCAAACCTCTTTGCAGGGCGAGTGTCTAGAAGCTTGTATGTACAAAATTTTCGCAAATCGAAATCGTCCTTTTCAAAACCATCGACATCGTCATCGTATTTTGGATCCAGAAATCCCGTAGGTATATCAAATATTGTTTCGATTGGTACGAAACTTCCGGTCCTGTGTACCGACCATTCTTTGCTTGTAGGTTCGTAATCTGATAGCATGGCATGTTTTGCATACTCGTCAAAAATTGGATCCTTATATTT
This sequence comes from Metschnikowia noctiluminum, assembly GCA_030578735.1. Taxonomy (NCBI): domain Eukaryota; kingdom Fungi; phylum Ascomycota; class Pichiomycetes; order Serinales; family Metschnikowiaceae; genus Metschnikowia; species Metschnikowia noctiluminum. The sequence goes on along the minus strand of JAKTYO010000248.1, from coordinate 68,878 downwards.
TCCCAACCTTAAAGACTTTGGTTCTGTTGTTTGCCACAAATAAGCAATACCATACGATTTCGTGTCGAGCTCATTTGCTTTCGCATCGAAAAACTCTAGTCGACACAAATTCCCGCTGCTTTTGTAGAAAAAAGATCTCCTGATATTGAAAAGCGTGAGGACAATAACACCCAAAGCCCAACAGTCCTTTTTAAGAAGTGAAATACCACTGCTTGAGTTTATGTGTTCTTCTGGAGCCATGTAAGGCTGGCTCCCAATAGGAATATTTGACGTAGAAAGCTGTTCCTGGTCATCCCATTGTGTGCGAACGACACTCGACTTGCCGAAGTCTGATATCTTGAGGTTGAGACGGCATCGTTTTTTCTTGTTCTCGGGCAGGACGCAGCTTAAATCGTTTTCGAGCAAAATGTTTTCGAGTTTTAAATCGCAGTGTGCCACACCGTGGCTGTGGATGTACCATAAGCCTTTTGAGATTTGCTTCACCATACAGTCGATCTCATCGATAGAAAGATATTCATGGCTGGTGATAGACTTCTTGCAATAGTGGAAAAGGTCGCCGCCACTCGTGAAGTCCATTATTTGAGATATTCTCACCTCATCGTACAAGTCACAGTGAGAAAGACGGTTTTGGTGTGGTAGCGTTATCATCAAATCAAGCGTGCGTACAATGTGTTTATTATTGAGAGTAGAAGAAACAATGAACTCTGAAATCACCCGTTCGACAAATTGTTCACGTGTCTCGTTTGTCTTCGAGCCCGATGATGGCCTTTTCTGGAGTTCTTTAACTGCATACATCCGAGGTTTAAAACCCACCAGTTTTTCATTCGAGTGTACAATCCGTATCACTCCATATGCCCCACGTCCAATGATATCCTTGATACTGCCGTAGCGGTCCAACAATGTCTTGTTATCCTGTAATAAGTCATAGGGGGAGGTATTTGTGTCGGCGGTATCAAGGAATAGGCTTATTGAAGACTTCAACAGTTTTAGTAATTCCAACTGGTCGGCACCAATTACCGAGTCATGAAACCGCGCTTCCGAGGGACGCATAGTTGGTGAAAGTCGGTGAATCTTAAGTCCGCTTGCCAAAAGCAGGAAGGTGCGTTTCAGCACCTCGTTAGCTATTTTTTTGAGCCCTTCCTTATTGTCCAGCAGGTTCAAACCACAGTAGCCCATGAGCGCAGAGAGCTGCGATATGCTATGTGACCTCTCTCTCTCTAGAATGATGTGCTTGTGCTCCTCGTAATCTTCATCCTCGTCAGATCTACCCGAAGTTGAATCAGAGTCGTCGAGCAACAGCGACCTATCTTCGTGGTAGTCGTCCTTTTCGAAATCAGCAAAGTGAGAGTCGTCCACGACTGTACTTATTCTCTTTTTTTGTGGGTTTGCGATCATTTTTTCGTCTTGTGGTTTTAGTAACGTTAGAGAAAAATTACTCTGCAGCCCTAGACCACCTTTCTTATCTCGTGGAGGTAAAGGTGACGATTGTGATTTAAGCGCGGTATGTTTGTGATGATCTACATTGGTCGTCGTAGGTGGCTGCGGCGAAGGAGATTTTTTTGCCGCCGACTTTCGAGAAAAAAAGCCCATCGCTTGAAAATTGCTTTGAGTATAACTGATATTGTTGCAGATGCCTGCAAACGGCAGATCATATCAAGTCTCGCATCAAAATCTCATGCTTGCGCCTAAGCGGACTCACGCGTACAGGATTTGCAGTCGAACTAAGTATTTGACAGCAGACAAGCAAGCCTTGTTTTTTTTTTGCCTCATACGGCAAACTATTTCCTGGAAGTTCAAAAGACTCGAGTTCTATGAATCCCTCTAAGTTCAGGTGTTCTGTCTATAGATGATTCTTGAGAAGGTCGGGCCTTGACTACCATGCTCACTCAATTGTGGCTCGTACTTCACAAATTGATGTGAAAGCTGAGGGCTGAAAAGATATTAGAGGTGCACAAGACGAATTTTTTTTTTCTTTTCTTTTTTTTAAGCAGGTTTGAACACAATTCTCGGATGTGTCTTTTTTTAAACGGATTGCAAAGTTCTGCTGAATCTTACGTTATTTGAAAACCTACAATCTTAAGGCTGCCACACATTGCGCCGCTTTTCCCTTGCCTTAAACCGAAAAGATTGTTAAATACGCACGATCTTTTGGCAGAAAATTGAATATTCCACGACGAAATTTAGTTCTAGATTTGATTGTAGTCTTCATGAAGAAGTATTAAGAAGCGGCAACTTACAATCTGTGATGTATTGGTAACATAGTCAAGCATCGAAGTATTTTAGCGAAGTCGCCAAAACACCCACAGTATTCAAAGGACAGTCACCGTCAGGTTAAATATGAGTATTGTATAACTTGGAAAGAGAGAACCCTACGATTCCGCAATCCTGCAGCCGTTTTATTCACTCTCTCCAAATTACAGCTCACTTCCGATTACAAAAATTCAAAAACCTTTCAAAAGAATCTATGTCCTTTATCTCTAGCTATGAGATGTATTCTATTATGGTGTCAAGATCAGAGATGCTCCCACTGAGTAGTTTCTTTCTAATTTCGTTTCAGGAGTTCAAAATTCAGATCTCGAAAAATGGTACGATCTACGAGCCGTTGAAGGGTTTCACTGATCCCTCTTCTTTATTCTTTTTTTTTTTTTTTTTTTTAATATTTTTTTTCATCAAATTCTTCGTATTATTGTGAGGAAGCGAGCAGGGCCAGGTATAAGCTGCCCAGATCACGTGACATGGGCATCACACGACCACTGGAGCCGGTGAGTTTTTAAGCGGATGTCCAAAGGACGGGAGCGTTTAGAAGGACTAACCTTAAAGTAAAAATTGATGAATACCTTCAGATGGATGTAGGTCCATCCACTACGTGAAGCCCGAACCATCTCCTAACAAGTGATTGTAGGATCCTATCTTTACACCTTGAGTCATAGATCTTGCACATTATACTTGTTAAGTTTTTGACTTACAAAGCTCTTGCAGCGAGTTTGAACAGTCCGCTAATAGACAAACCTTTTTCTAATGAGTGAGAAATTTTTGTTTCAAGAAAACTCAATTCATTCTTTTCCATACTTGCAAGGCGAGTTGCGATTTCCTAGCACTCTTCCGGAATTGGCGGGGAAAAAGCCGATACGTGAGCGCGCTAGTGCCCGAGTGACGTATGAGGACCACGGGGCGCCGCGGCGTGTGCGTTTTTTTTTTTAAGAAACATCACGTTGTAAAACGCTTCCTGAACGCGAAAATGACTTCATACGGAATGTGCCCCTTTTTGGCTCTCGATTTGATTTTACGAAGAAACATTTTTGCCTCAGTGGAGATTAGCTATGAAACAGTTCCGCCAAAGTCGAACCATGCGATTTTGAAGCCTAGTTTTCTTATGATGCCGCTATCTCTTTTTCCTCTTCGCTTTTCGTATGGCGGATAAATTACTCGGACCAAATCTTGATTTCGTAATTTTGTATAGATCGACCTGCGGGCTACACTTAGGCTTCCGGACGACGTGGCAGTTTCGACTGCGCTCAAAGTCTTCACAGGACTAATTTCGAAGGCCAACAAGTGCAATATTTGTGGCCATTTAATTTGAATAATGCCTATGCTCTCGCAAAACAAGAAATACCAATATCGTGACTCGCTTTTCCGCTGCGTCGCTGCCGTGAAACGATCAATGTTCTCTCGCGAGGCCTGTCTTCAAAAATTTGGGCCGAAGGTCGCGGTACATGGTGCCTGTTACTCTGTTCCGAGAGAAGATAACAAGCAGCGAGGTTCCTCAGTAGAACCAAACTGTCTTCTCATTGGACGTAGTATAAAGAGAAACGAATACACTTGATATTGGAGCGCTTTTATTTTGTTACTTGGAGACCGATCGTGGAAAATTTGTCTACCCTATGTTGCTCTCAGCAATTGCAAAATAAACACGTTCTATATCCACCGTTTTGCCCTTTTTTTTTTTTCTTTTTCGCGGCGTGCTTCCACGACAAGTCCGCGACAAGCCCCAGATCACAGCTTTAACTCAAGTGGTTCGACGGTCCCCTGGAAAATCATATCAGTCGATTTTGGATACAACATTCTGCCTGAACTGAACAAAAGCTTGGTAGATTCGAGCTGTCTTTTTGTACTTTCTGGGATCAGAATTTCCTCGCCTATCGCTAATAAATATCACAATTTTGGGTCTGCTAAAGTCCAAGCCCAGAGCTTCCACATTACAAAAACGACACATTCTTTCACACCATGACGTTTGTATACGAGACGGATGTTAAAGGTCATCGTCGAGCTCCTCCGCCACCTGGACAGGCCAACAAAGGCTCTGGTAACATTAAGCTCATGTCTGCGCGGAAAGTGGGAGGCTGGGTCTACTTAAAGGACGACGGGATTTTCACATCTTTCCGATGGAACAAGCGATTTATGGCGATTGGAGATCGAGCGCTTAATTTTTTCAAGGCAGAGCCCACAGAGACAACCAACCAAGAGTTTGACTTACTGTTTCCATTGAACCTTATCAGCGGTATAAATATCAAGCCGAACCTGGGCTACAGTAAAACGTCTCAGACCATGGAGATTGTTCCAAAAAATGGGAACAAGCCACTTTTAGTATCTATCAAGAGCCACCATGATTACCTAGACTGGCTTGACGCATTCACCACAAAGTGCCCGTTGGTTTCTGTCAATCATCACGGTGCATTTGCAATGGGTAACCTGGGAGTTTCCAGCCCCATCAACTTCACACATAAAGTCCACGTGGGCTTCGATCCGGCGAGCGGGAATTTTACTGGATTGCCTGATGCCTGGAAATCCATGCTTCAGCATTCAAAAATCACAAACGAGGACTGGAAAAAAGACCCAGTTGCTGTGATTGAGGTACTCGAGTTTTATTCCGATATCAATGGCTCTAATCCAACGACGCCCCTGGCATCTCCTGCTCTTGGCATGGGCGGTCAAACCAAGATGAATTTGCAAGATTGGACAAAACATCCGGCGGCAAAGTCGGATACCCATGACACGAGGGCGGATTTGCGCCCGACGAGAGCCGCTCCAAAGCCACCTGCGCCGTTTCATACTACACTGCAAGCTCTGGGTCTGCTGCAAGATTCGAGTATCTCTCCTCTTCACAACCTCATGAACGTAGGGCACAATACAAGCAGCCACGAGTTGATGCCTGAAAGACGAGCACCCCCACCCCCGGCGCAAAAGTCACATACAAGTGCCCAAAAGCCACAACCTCTCAAGTCTCAAAATACTGCGTTACAAAGCCAACCGAAATCATATCAGACACAAGACCACCATGCAAATTCTGCTGGCGCATACAAAGGTGGAGTCTCACACAACCAAACGGCGCCATTGCGAAATTCAACGCTTGGCGGGGGCACATACACGCAAGCGCCAAAAGCAACTCCCCCCAAATTACCGCATAATGTGCATCCAAGCGTAAAGATGCACTCCGAAGGCATTAAACTGACTTTGGTCAAAGTGGAGTCTGAAACAACAAGAAACGACGAGAACTTATCTTTGAAGCCCCTTAATTTAAAGCCTTCCAAGCCAGATCCAAACACCGGGATCAAGCCTCCATCTAAATCTGCTGCCGCACAGCCTAAAACTGCGAAGCAGCTCAAAAGAGAAAAGGAGCAACTCAACGATAGGCAAGTGATTGCGAAATTGAAAACAGTGGTGAACAGTAAAGATCCGTCGTCTCTTTTCAAAATCATTCTGAAGGCAGGCCAAGGTGCATCTGGTGAAGTCTACTTGGCCGAGTCACTTATTAGTGGACAGAATGGCCGAAAGGTAGCAATCAAACAGATGGATCTTCAAGCACAACCACGAAAAGAACTTATCATAAACGAGATTCTTGTGATGAAAGACTCCAGACACGACAACATTGTCAATTTCCTTGATTCGTATCTACGTGGAAATAATGATTTGTTGGTGATTATGGAGTATATGGAGGGAGGTTCGCTAACGGAGGTGATCGAGAACAACGAGTGTAAGCTCAACGAAAGACAGATTGCAACCATATGCCACGAGACCTTGAAGGGTCTTCAATTCTTGCATAAGAAGCATATTATTCATCGAGATATCAAATCCGATAATGTGCTTCTCAGCGCAGGAGGAAACGTCAAAATCACTGATTTCGGTTTCTGCGCTAAATTAACAGATCAAAGGTCAAAACGTGCCACGATGGTCGGAACGCCCTACTGGATGGCACCCGAAGTGGTCAAGCAAAAGGAGTACGATGAAAAAGTCGATGTGTGGTCCTTGGGTATAATGACCATAGAAATGATAGAAGGGGAGCCTCCGTACTTGAACGAAGAACCATTGAAAGCATTGTACCTCATTGCTACAAATGGTACACCCAAGCTAAAGAAGCCCGAGTTGCTCAGCAACTCAATCAAGAAGTTTTTGTCCATTTGCCTTTGCGTCGACGTCAAATATAGAGCATCAACCGATGAGCTTCTCGAGCATTCGTTCATTCAATACAAAAGTGGTCTGGTGAGCGAATTGGCGCCTTTACTAGAGTGGAAGCATAATCAATCGCAGCATACTGAGAGGGCAAACAACTGAAAAGAATTTGATTAGAATAGATAAGATTGCAAGATTGTCTATATCCTGGAATAGTATGTCACATTTATTTAGCGCTGGCAATATTATTCATAAATCTCGTGATGGTCAAATTCGACCTCTTCGGTGTGCGCATCTAGCCTCGGGGGAGCACCCAATGGTGCAGTAGGAGGGACATTATCCCATCGTTGGTGAGCCAAATATGGATAAGCAGGTACATTGCCAAAGATAAAAGGCTTTTGGGGTGCTTGCTGGGAAACTTGAAGTCCAAAGGCCCGATTGTTTAAGGAACTCGGAACTGAGGGGGCCAGATATGGTTCATAGCCATTATCCGCCAGTTCTTGTGCTACGGCATGATGCATAGCCGTGGGAGGAACATTTCGAAACATTCCAGGTCCATAATAGTTTGGTTCATATACAGGTGTTTCCGAGAAAGTAGATGCGTAAGGAGCATCTGCCTTAAACTCCCTGAACAGAGCTCCATACGGAGGAGGTTGCATCGGCGAAGGGACATGACTTTGCATCGTATTTGAAAGCTTCCTAAGTTGCTGAGGTGCGTGCTCATCTGGAGCCAAGGTCTCAGCGGACGGGTAATGAGAATTCAAAGACTCAGTCTGAAGAGATCTGCTTCTTTTCCGTGGAGGATCCTCATAAGGAGGCTTTCGTGTATAGTACTCATTGTCAGGAAAAAAATGAGGTTCGGCGCTTGTTATTCCAAACAGCGGAGACCTCAATGGGGCACTCAACGGGGCACTCAACGGGGCACTCGATGGTCCTCTGAAAGGAGCTATTGTCGAAGCGGAGGCTGGAGCGGTAATAGGTGCCATTTTGAACGAGTCCACAGAATAAACAGATGAATATCTCCGAGGTAGATCATGAGCATGGTGATTACGAGCCTCTTGGTGCATTGCCTGCTGCAACTTATCGTCATTGACATACAAAGAAGTCATATTCTGAAGCTGGTAGTTGCTGTCCAAGTAGTAATTAGCATCATTCTCTGCCAAAAGCTTACCTCCAAGAGACGATCTTCTTATGGCCAGCCATAATGAAGGGGAAATCATGCTGTTTCTGAGTTCAGTTTGAGAAGGACGTATCAAGTTACCTGCTAGCACATCATGAGCACTAAAGTACGATATAAGATGTATTGTTCTCGTGGTGCCCGTGTCAGACTCGTGAGAGGGGATGGTCACAGATAGCGTTTTCTTCATCAATCCGCGGTCCTGAGCCACCGGAATGGGAGTTCCAGGTGTTGGTGGTCTCGACGCAATGGGAGTTATTTGAGAGAATGAGTCAGCAGCCTCTGAGTGATTCGGATCAATATTGTCATAATGTGAGTACAAATCTCTCATATTCGAGGAGGTGTGATATGTAGGTCCCCGCTGATACGTGTCAGTCTCACCAGAATACTGAAGATCTCTGGAATTTTTTCGCTTCCCAAGCTTGTTCGCCTTCTTTTTATCGTCCTTACTCAAAAGGGCGTTCCGGTCTAGCTTACGATATATTAAGAAGCGACCCAAGATCCGCGAAGCTGACCAGGCGATCCCGTCGGTCCATCGCTTGATATCAGAAGCTTCCTCGATGAAAACAAAAACATTTCCCAGACGAATAAGCTCAGGACGCTCACTGTCTAAGGGCCTTCGCTGCACTAAAGGAAACTTCCTATCGAGAGCTGCTTCTATCACAAAAAGAGCATCTTCGTTAGAAAGGATATACCCGTGAAAGGTCGGCTCTAACAGAGACATTTGGCCGTTAAGTGGTTGTTTGGAATGTCTCACAGAGTAACTTCTTGAAAAAGGGCGAGGTATAAATGTTCGGCAAAAGAATGTCACAGTACGTCGATAGGGGTAGACGAGCAAGCGGTCGTTGAGCCAGCTCGCCGGCAGTCTTGTCGCAAATGTGTAGTTGGCGTCAGCAAAGTAATGTGCCTCCTGACTCGAATCCTGGTCTCCCAATTATTCAAAGAGATAGATGCGCTGGAGAGATAGGTATTGTAGAAAGTCCAGGCTTGGCTCTCATGAACTCGAAGTTTATACTGCTAACGACACAAAACTTGGCTGTATAGTTTGGAGTCGATCAGAGGTCTCAGGCTTCGTCGCAATGGATCACCAGGAAATGATTGCCGATAAGAGCGATTGAATCTATCTTGGATGCAGCCGGCGTAAAAGCTAAAAAACGCAAAGCGGGGTATTGGAGGGAAAATGAACAGTTAAATAAAGAACGGCCAGCGCAGCATGAGGAGTACGGGACCAATATCAACATGTCCTCGAAATGATGCATACGCCGACTGAATGCTCCAAGTAACGCAATCGCGGCGAATTCAGCAATCTAAGGCGGCCAGTATCATGCATAGTCTGCACATGCGAAAACACAATGAACCCCGGATTCATAACGACACATGGCCCCACCTGTGCAGGCAGGAGCTACAAAACTTGCAATACATCTCTTGGCGTATATCCGCCAGCAAAAATCAGAAAGCGATAAGTTCCGGCGAAAAATATCAAGCTGTTATGGCGTGTTTGACCCTGTGTCCTTAGCATGGCGCTGTTGTACTTCAACAAGCGTGTGTGTACAAGCTTCCAGTCGCCCATGGCCTCAAAAGACTGAGGCGTGGATAATTGCAACAGACTGTATTTCCCTTCATGTGCAGTAGCCCGGTAAAAGAAACGAAACAGGGCTGTTATAACCGCTTATGCATATAGGTCAGCCAATTACACTGCTGTCCAAGGTGATGTCATTTATTCGGCGGATATGTACCTACATGTAAGCCCCAATGGGCAGCTGTATCGGGTAGTATCATGAAACCTATACCGTCTTGCATACTAACGGGGCCTTGCCAGATTGCCGCGCCAGATCGATGGGCCGAGATCTGCCTTTTTAGGCAAGGAGCTAAGGGAACAGCGCATGGTTCTCGTGCAAGAGTCAGACGGCGTTCGGAATCCCGCTATTTTTTTCCCTAACCCGCGCAAATTCCTAAATTCGCCGCTCCCCAACCTTGACTCGAGCGCTAATTCCATCACGCAACCCAGAACACAGCGCTTAAAACAACCAGGGTTCGAAGAAATGTCATAGCAGATTTCGGCATCTTGCGAGGTACAGCTTGTTTTCTGTAGGGCCCAACCTTGCTTCACGCATATCAGCTGTTTTCTTGAAACAGTGAAAATACGGCGGATGGAAGCATAGGGAGAACCGGAAGGGGCAGTCTCACGAGCTATTTCGCGAGCCACGCAGCAACGCAATACTTATGCCGCTGACGACCTGCATGTGTAGTGCATACGGTCTACCACCACCAGTCCAGGCGTAAGCGCACTACGCCGCCAGTGCCGAGACATCAATAACGAGAGCAGAAAAGTCAAGCCTCATGACGCGATGATATAAGAGTCAGCACGACACCACTTTATATTCTTCCATGACTTCCATCTTCGCTTCCCGTGAAAAATCTCGCCCAAAACTGGCAAAAAATCAAAAGCGAAAAAGTTTGTGAGCGTTAGATAGGCCCCGGGCAGCGCGTCGGGTCGCCCATGAATGCAGTGCCCGCAGTCCCCCACTTGTTCGTCTTTCGCCCGACACCACCATCCAACGAGGCTCCGCGGGTAATTCCCGCTCCGCTGCAGCATTTACAAGATGCAGTCTCCGCGCGCATAAGATTTCCGAGGAGACTTTCAAATCGCTACTCTCAACCCAAAGGCCTGTAAAATTAGAGGCCCTAATGTGTGTGTCTCCTGCTCAACTATTTCAACGCCGACTTCCGAACACGGCAAACTTTATCGACCTAAGTTTGACTAAAAGTTCAAGCTCTTTTTTTAAATGAACTATCCGGCCCGCCCAGATAGCCTGCAGCTAAACGTTGCCTCCTATACCCCAACAACTTGCGCTCTCTCACTTCGAGAAACAAGCTCGCCCGCCCGGAGTTATACAATTGTCTTCGCCGTTCGGCACTTGTTGTAAAGGCAAATTAAACTTTCCGCCAGAGTCGCAAGCCACGACTATATTTTTTTTTTGTTTTGACCAGCTAACGTACACGCTGAAAGCAAATTTGCGAGCGCAAGCGGTCAATGGTACTGCTATCACGTTTTCTGGGCTTTCAATATGTCTCAACTAGGCACACAAGTAGCTCAGGATCTCGCTTCCGCCAAATATAGTTGTCAGGGCCTTTTGGGATGGCCTTTTTCACCCACTTACACGCAGCGCGTGGGGCAAAGTCGCATAGCGCGGTGATGGTGGGCAACTACGAGTTGGGGGCCTGGGTGGGGTTGCAAATTCAAGGCTCAGTATGGTCCCCTGCTCTCATCTTAGATTCTTATTGAGGCTTAAGATTTTGCCAGAGTTGACAGAATTTCCGTTGTACACGCTGTCAACCTAATTCTTAAATTCATACAAGCTCCTCTGACTACTTATTTTTTTTTTTTTTTTTTCGTTAGTCATGTATTCGTACTATATATAGGCACGCAATCGCGGGACATATGAGGTTGGGAAGGGCGCTGCCCACAAACCCAACCATCGTTGGTTTTAGTTTTGCTAGCTGTACTTCAGCGATCCGTTACCGGTCAGCGTTGTACCTGCTTGGGAAGTGGCAGTTTGAGCAGAATTCACGACCTGATCAAGGTTGTGTTCAATATTGCTTTTCGTATACTAAGGCTGCAGCTGGGCAAAGTCCATCCTGCAGGCTTTCTAATCAAGTCTTTCAACTCCGGTAGGGGTGATTTAGACTTCTCGGGTATATATTCCCCTTTGCGGAACTTTTCTTGGTCTAGACGGCCAACTTCTCAATATAAGCTCAAAAAAGGCTTTTGCAGATCTTAAAACTGATAAACCCATAGGGATCCGGCTCGCTGGGCTCGGTCTTAAATTTTGTGAAAGTCGTGAGGGCTCTGATCTTGCTTACCCAAAATTGATTTTTCGTGGGAATGACAATTTGTGATTGTACTGAATAATGTCAAATAGAGATTTTCACCTGGCCTTAGTCGTCTTGAGCTGTGGTTGTCATTCTTCTTCTGCAAGTTTTCACCACTGAACTTCTGGGGAGCTTCTTGTGAAGGCATCCTCAGATTTGCATCTGGGTGTTTTCAAAAGAACTATTTTTCTTCGTGATGTGGATTATGTTCTTGCTAGAAAATCTTTCGAAAAACGGGAAATTTTTTGCATCTGAGTGGGAGTTGATGTGTTTCGATAAATTTTGAAGAATGAAGCCATGTGATTAGCAATTTGTATTGAAAAATTGTTCCTTCATACGACAAAACGCTATGGGTCATTGGCGCAATGGTACGTATGCTCCAGGATCTTGTTCTGAAGTTTCCGGAACCGTCTTTGGGTGTTAGCTTTCGATACAGCACAGCCAGAGCTATATGAGACAAAAAGGACGGTTAATTACGAGTCTTCGAATTCAAACACATCATGTGCTCAATTTGGTCGCTTAATAACTAAATTCGGGTGTCAGACATATCCGAATTCTGACATTGTGAACGTCAGATATTGAGACTTGCTTCTGTACATCAAAAATTTAGCAAGAGGAGAGCCGGTGAGCTCTGAGCGAGTTTCTGTTCTTTTCCTCGCGTCAATGTCTTATCGGTCCGTCAACTAATTTGGACAGACACCAGGATACTTCTGACCATAACGCCGCCGAAATTCTGTGTGTTTAAAAGCTCATTTCGGAACTGACCGCAAGATGTAATTCAGCTCCTTCTTATAGCTGCCGAAATAGTTGGGGTTTCAGTCAGGAGTTCATCGTGCTAAATATAAAAAGTATCACATCAGCTATGGTCTTTGACATTTATTACCGCACGTCTAGTCGATTTGGCATACATCCGTCAGCCAGGACACGAATTCTCAATGTTGATGCCACGAATGTAACGTCGGGCTTTAAGGACTAACCCAATACATGAGTTAGATTATAGTCTACAAACACCCAATCGCTCTGTTATCAGTGCCACGCAAATTAGTAGTCCCAAGCTACTCGAAGAGAATGGCGAAATGTATCGGCCGAGGGCCAAGAATTTCTGCGCACTCCTGACTCGCTGATTCGCGATGCAGGGTCGACTCCACATTTTACACTAAGTGGATTCCAATGTCGTAACTACGGAAAGGGGCAGTGGAAATTGAATGTCTGTTTGGAGAACCAATTGCCTTTTGTAAAAGTCCAAGAATGTTTCTTAGCCATGTTATATATTTTTTGGAAATCCTACAGAAAAAATACTTTCGCAAAATCCAATTTGACTTCCTCCGACTCCTGAGGGCTCACTGGCCGCATTGCGCCTGAGACATTAATGTATCTGCATTGCGCCTCCACAGCAAAAGCTGACAGAAACCAGCCCGCACAAGACCACCTGACCTCGGCTCAGACCAAAACCATTTCCTGTTTTCATCTGAAAGCCTTTTTTTTGATATTTTTGCCGTCGATATTATTGTTTGAGACTTGTGTTATTTCAATCAAGCCTGAAAGATTTCACTTCTAGCCCCCACACCGAGGAAACCTGTTGCCCCACACTTTTCAATACGCTTCATACTAGCCATTTGGTGCAAATGTCTGAGCTTTCTTATCAACAATCCCTTCCGCCATACCGTTCCCTTGTGAATCCCAGTCTCACATATGACTATCAAACACATCGGGTAATTCATTTATCACCGCCCGAGATCAAGAAGATCATTGCCCGATTTCAGTCGTCGCAACTGCAAAAACCGAAGTCGGCATTCCAGATGAAATATCGGAGCTTGCTTTCTGACGTGTCTTTGAAAGCTCTGATTCTCAGCCGCAGGGTTCTGAGTTTGAAACCTGGAAACTCCATGCCCACGTCCCCGCGTACCCAATCCCCGGATTCAAAGTGTGAGTCCTTTCAACAGCTTCCCCTTGAGGTGCGCATTGCCATTTTCACTTATATTGACGATCAACAATCATATTTAAATTGCTTGTACACAAGCAAAAACTTTTATCATCTTGCAAAGCCTTTTTTATACGAGTCCGTGTCGTTCACCTCAACATACCGCTTCGCACAGTTCATTACGTGTCTTCGACTAAATAGCGTTTTAGGAGAGCTTGTCTCTTGCGTTGACGTTTCGACCCTCCGCCCTGGAAACGCAGACGTGGACACAACTGTGGAAGACAACTTTCACTCCGCCAATCTGTCAGGGGACGCCGATATTATCACCGCATACTTGTCTCAAGTCTTGGCTGGTTGGAGGGACTGGAAATTCAAGAATAATCTTCACGCTTTGCACCCTGTTGCCGTGCCCATGTCTAAATCTTCAACTAGTCTTGCTTCAGCTGCTCAGAGTCAAAGTGGGTCGAAGCGAATGAAGCTCACCAAATACTTTAAGCGACGGAAGTCTCAGTCGAACGTGATAGCCCAAAGTAGTCCACCATTGCAGCCAAAAACATCAACTAAGAGTTTACCTATCGAAGCTGATTTCAACAGTGTACACCCAAGGATTAATAAATTTTTGATCACCCATGCATCATCCAAAGATCTTCCTGTCGGATACGTTCTTCATTTGATCAATTTGTGCCCAAACTTGAAATCGTTAAATTTAGGTGGACTTTCCCTTTCGACTGATTACAGAGTTGCGAGAGAGTTCCAATCGAGATATCAAAGTTACGACCTAATGAACAATTATCACAAAGACATGCTCAGCATCGTTGAATCGTTGAAACCTTCTCCGCCATCTGATACGGCCCAATACCTGGAAACGGGATTGAAGCTGTCGTTCAAGGAATTAGCCTCATCTGCTTCTTCCGTATTTTCCATCGGCGCATTCTCAGGTCCCACGCTCAAATACAATAGCTTGCTTCCGCCTGTGAAGTTTGTCGCGCCCGAAATTCATTACGCTTACAAGGGTGACGGCAATGTCTTCTTGAGCGACTTGAGCCTCAAGTCCATCAACGAATCATATTTGGAAACTGTTCAGCCAAAGGAGATTTTTCGTACCTTACAAAGACGCCAAGCCGATTTGCAATATCTCGATATGTCTTCGATGATATGGGTGAACGTGAGTCTAGTCAAAGAATACCTTTACACGCGGTTGGCCTCCGACTTCAAGGAGATCAGAGTAGACGGAAAGAATGTCGTTTTGTACAAGGGGAAAAGATTCGATATTGGGCAACCAGCGATGAAGGTTGACGCACGCCGTGTCAAGTCTAAAAAGCATTTCAAGACAGCATTCAACTTCAGTGACTGCGGAATGGTCAAAAATTCTCCCTGGGCTCAACTCATTGACATCAGCACGACTTCAGGCGAGAGAATTGTCTACCGCATTGTCAATAACGAGCTCTTGAGCATCGCCGATGAGAACGTTGTTCGTGAGAGGATGCGGAGAGGTAGAGTTGGAGAAAACTACTTTTGAGTGGAATAAAAAGTATAAAGTTTGAAGACAAAAATGAGCTTTGAAAACAAGTATGAGTTTGGAGGCTCTGGCTGGGGAAAACAGAGGGAAGAGGCGAAGTGTATAATGTCCCAACATTCAGGTCATCACCGTTTCATGGATCAGCACTTGCTCCGAAAAGCCGGCGACCTCCAACAGCGATGGTTTTAGAGTTGGTGTCACAAACAAAGTTGATCTTTATCTCGGACGCCCTCTCGCACGCAATGCCTAAGCTCAATGTTAATGCTTTGTCGACATTGATGTTAGAAGTCATCCTTAGTGCAAAAAAAGCGACTTTTAGTTCTTGAAAAAAAATTCTTCAAATAGCTCTTGGCAGCCCGAAGCTATATGCAGTACAACAACCGTGCGCGTTGCGAAAGCTAGAGGCCGAACGTCTTCACCCTATCTTAGGGCTACGAATAAGAGTCGATGCCTGTACGATTTCGAGACAACACTCATTTCACAATGTCTAATTTGCTCTTCATGAAGATATCTCTGTGCATGCTGCAAAAGGTAACGCTATCATTTCATACACATATTGCAACACGAAATGTGGCAAGACGACGGGTTGAGTTTGCACCAAATAAAATCAACCTTTCTGAAAAAGACTCACTGAGTGAGAAATTCGATTTGGACGTGTAGTGTGAAGTGAAACTTTGCTCAAACATAAAAAAGACGAGCCGAAGGGAGGCATTTGTGTGAAACAGTTAAGTAGTTTTTGCAATTTCTGGTAGATCATGTGGGCATCCGTGCACCTGGTCACATGACTCGTCACAAGACCAATCTGCCTCGAGTCACGATCGAGTATACGTACGAAAACTAACCGAGACACTGGATTTTGCCGCCATGTCTGATCTTTCTTCCCAATTGTCTGCTTTCAAGAACCGCATCAGGGCTGGCCCCTCGGTTGCTGTGAGAAGAGCCGTCACCCCCAAACCAGTGACTAGGCAAGTGCAAGAGGAGCCTCTGCGTAAACGTGATGGCGAAAATCAAGACAGAGGCAGCCAGGAGGCCAAGCGCCAGAAGCAAGAAATCTTGGAAGGCGTATCCGGAGCACATCTCTCGACCAGACTCCACTTAGCTGTGGAGTACATCAAGCAACAGGACACGCCAATCCTGGTAAAGAAGCTAGAGGGCTATCTTTCGTTCGACATTACACATACATTGCTTCCTCTTCTAAAAGAAATCGATAGGATTAAGTTTAATCCGGCCACAAACACATTGGAGTATATGTCGCTCCACAACATCAGGACTTCTGACGATTTGTTAAATTTTTTGAGACTGCAGCCCACGTTCAAAGGCACGTCGGTGAAAGAACTCAGAGATGGGTGGTCGGGATGCCTCGATGCCATCACGAAACTCGAGGAAGAAAACAAAGTCCTCGTTTTGCGCAACAAAAAGGAGAATGCGCCAAGATTAGTATGGGCCAACTTGGGAGGTGAAATCGGCACAATCGACGAGGAGTTTGTACAGCTGTGGAACAGAATCAAAGTACCTGATCAAGACAGTTTGTACCAAGTATTGGTGGACAATTCCTTAAAGCCAACTGGCGTTGACCCACATGAATCGAAGAAGAAACCTCAGCAGCAGGAGCGTAAGCAAAAGAAGGCAAGAAGAGGAAAGATCACAAACACACACATGAAGGGCATTTTGAAGGACTATTCACAGCTAGTCTGATGGCGGCGCTTTAAATATCCTTTGTGTTATCTGTTGATTTTGCTGAAATTGCCGGCCTCTTATACAGGTGGTGGCAACATTCTCTTTCTTGTTCAGTTTTGTCAAGTCTACAATTGCACTTCAAATTGAAGACTGATAGAACTACTTTAGAAGTACCATGTGCTTCAAAGCCTGTAGGAGTCTCTACAGCAACGCTTATTTAGCTAATTTATAAAAATCACAGTCATGCTTCTTTCGCCCAGCTCAAGATCAAAGCGCTTCGAGGTATAATCGATTTATTTTTTTCAATCAATAATTGACTGAATGTCACAGCCAGAATGCTACTAGCTAGAAAATTTTCCTAATTCATCGGGTTAGAAGGACCTTGGCCACTGGAAGCGTGACTTTACTGTTCGAAGCTGATCATAAATCGGCTCACGCCTAAGTCCAATTATACATGAAGAGTATGGTATCGATTTCCATGCTGGTCTTACCGCTGCAATTTTAAACTTTTTTTTTTGGGTGCTTTACTGAAACTCCACGATGCTTTATTTAAATATTAGGAAACCACGAAATAATTGGGCTTTTTCCTGTTCTTTCTTGACATGGCAAGTAAATAGCCGAAGCCCCACTGGGTGTGTGTATAACTTGAAGGATCAGCCCGCGGGGCCATTCAAGAGGAAAAAAAAAAGAGTAGTTTGGCAGATCTCGTAAACCAATCCTATTTTCATCATGTCTGGTATGTGTCACTGACATTTGGCTGGCGATCTTCGTAATATTATACAATCTCGTCCCAGTCATTCTCTCTTGGTCTTTTCTGGACGTCAGACGCGCTCAAAATGACGGATCGGGAAGCTCAGGGTACGGTCTTCGCCGCCTGAGTCTGTCAGATAAGCTGTAAAGAGTATATTTCGAGATTCCACAAGATTTGAAACAATTGAATTGTTTTCTTTGAGATGCTTCTTCAAATCACCTGCTTTGGCAGCTGGACCTGACTTGTCGTCTTTGGCTTCACACTATAAACCCAACTCTATATAATTTCACGAATTAACATACTAACCCACAGTCGACTTCAACACCGTTGCCTCTGAGTTTTGCAAGTTTTACTACCAACAATTTGACCAGGACAGAAACCAATTGGGCAATTTGTACAGAGATCAGTCCATGTTGACTTTCGAAACTGCCCAGCTTCAAGGTGCCAAGGATATCGTTGAGAAATTGGTTTCCTTGCCTTTCCAAAAAGTTGCACACAGAATCTCAACCTTGGATGCTCAGCCTGCGTCTCCAAATGGTGACATTTTGGCCATGGTGACAGGTGAATTATTGATTGACGAGGAGCAAAATGCTCAACGTTATTCGCAGGTGTTCCACTTAATCCCAGACGGAAATTCTTATTACGTGTTTAACGATATCTTCAGATTGAACTACTCGTAAGTGCCTCTAATTAAAGAGGTCCTTTTTAATAAAAGTTTCTCGATCGCTTCTTCAAAATGTAGCTGTCATCCCTTGTTCAATACAAAGGTGCACTAAATGTTGTCTACAAGGATACCTAAATATAGTCTATGAAGATTCCTAAATCTTATTTACGAAGAAAATGTAATTCAGTAAACTGTCTCCCGACCAGAAAAGCGAATGCAAACAGATGACGATTTAAGTACCACGAGATTTTGCTGCAATATTTTTGCCATATCTTGATCCATACTTCTGGAAGTCCTTGTAAGTTGTTTCCTGCATCACATGCCCTGCCACCCGCGATAGTGAACAATGAGGAGATATGTATAAATCTCTAGATCTCACGTTCGACCAAAACATTGCGAGAACCCTATAGCCTCTTCATTCGATTTTTTCAAAACTTCCGGTTTTTTGAAGGCTCTATTATAAATGCTGGAATATAGCTTGCCTACCGTGCCAGCCAGACCTTCAAGGACAGGCGGGCAATCACAATCTCTGAGCCCAATTCCTTTAGTCCCGGCTCGTCCAAGAAGACAGATTAGCTCCATCGACGATTTGCCAGCCAGCGTACAAACAGCAGAAAACTCAATTCAATCTTCTGAGCAAGCAAAAACCCATGGTTTACCGGAAGAGGATGAAAGTCTGACAATTGACAATGCCTCGGATCATAGTTTCGAAGGGGAAAAGTCGCCTGTAGATGCTGTTGAATCATGCTTCACTAATCCAGAGAACAAGGATGTTGTCGAACACGAGGAGCACGAAGACTACGAATCACCGAACGTACTTGCGAAAGCACATTTGGGCCATCACGATAGGGAAGGAGCCAACGACGTGTCTGAAGCTGATCACACCCCCGTCTCACTGTGTAAGACGGATGATGGCTTACACAGTAGGACACCAAACATGGAATGTGACCATGTTATTGCTAGCACAATAGATACTAAGTCTGGCCTGGATAATTTCCCAGACCCTCAACAGATATCAACATCCCCGGAAAATACTCCGGTTGTTCCTCACAGGCCAAAGAAGGCAGAGAAAAGCAATCGGGCTGAGGATGAAATTACCTTCCCTGGAAACGTGATACATAAGCCGAATTCGGACACCCCATGCGGCCTCGAACCAGCGTCCCCAAAAGATGAGTTCTGCGAGAAAGGAGAAACGAAAGGGTCCGAGTTTTCCATTTCCGAACCTTTCGAACGTCCAAAGGATGAGTTAGAATATGATCTGCAAAAGTCCTTGAACGAAACCATTGATATTCTCGGAAACAATCAAAAGGAAAGCGGGGTTCAGGTTCCGAGCGGCAAATTGAAAGACGGTGAGTCGCTTTTGAAAGATGTAGGTGGTATTGTAATTGCTAAATCTACAAACGACTCTTTCGGGCGAGATCATGCACTTTCTGGGGTAACAGAACAACAGAGTGTAACGGATCAAAGTCTGGATCCCCATTTGTCACCTCTTGCGCAACCTGTCATTCCCGAGAGACCATTACGTACCAATACTCCGAGCATCCCCTCACGGCCGTCCAAGGCAAAGTCCGCAGCAACATCAGACCTAGTGGAAAACACGGAACCGGTAGCATCGAAACAAGAAGATGTTGATTTTTCAAAAAAGGCGCCCCCTCCTAAACCAAAAAAACTTTCCTCAAAGATTGCGGCATTCCAACAGATGTTCAATCAGACTCCGCTCGAACAGACAGCACCAAAAACAGGGCCTGTTGAAAGTTCTAAACTATCATCTGATCAAACACATTTCGCATCCAATTTACAGTCCATGATGGGCCAAGGCCTTCCCCTTCCAGGCATGGCAAATCCTGAATTGATGAAAAAATTGTCTTTCAGTGATCAAACAAAGGAATTTGACTCAGGAGATGCCTCAGATACTCTTTTCAATGCAAGTCTGGCGCGAAGAGCACGTGGACCACGCGGGAAAAGGCTTCCAAAACAGATTCAAGAGACCAAGATCGAAGTAGAGCCTCGCTTCAAGGTATTTGTCGCGGATCTATGGGAAATCAAGTTTTCCAAACCTGTACCCAAAGCTATTGATACTACCAGCAACGTAACATTGATTCAGGATTCCAATGTCAATCGATCCACGAAGTCAGCGCTAAGCGACCTCGAGAGGCAAATATACGACGCCAAGAAGCTGCTCGGTTCTTCGAGTCAATCAGAGGAAGATGAGCCGGACTTGTCAGAGGCGAGTGGAAGCCAGCAAACCCTAATTAGAAGTTATCATCCAGTAAGCGGACATTTAGCTGGTTCAGGAACGCTCAAAGACACCCACTGCCATTCTGAACTCGAAGACGCGCCACAGCCAGTATCACCAGTCAAAGAAGGCAGCAAGCACAGACAACAAGCAGACTTTTCTAGAGATCGGGAATGCGAGGGAGCAACTTCAGTGCACTCACGGGATTCGCAGGGGGTAAAGCCAGAGAATTCTCCGGAAAGCGTTTCCCTTGTAAAGATACCCGAGGACTTAGAGGAAATGCCCTCAAGAGCAAGCTCTGACGAAATTATTGGAGTTGAGAGTAAGTCGAAAGATCAAGTAGACGCAATGCGCTCCGCTGCGTCTGATGATTTGGTCGAGGAAGAGCTCGCTTCCTAGGAGCTTGAGCCAGTTTGGTAAAGCGGTGTATCACCTATCATTATACCGAGGGACGTAGTCATAGAGCAGTTTCGGATATTCTGTTTTATCAGCTCCACAATCCGGCAAGACCATGAATCTGGGCGATGTCTCATTTCTGGTGTCAGGTGCCGGAGTGGAGAGCTCCTCGTTGTCTTTTGACTTCGAGACCCCAAGCTTCTCTTCCCTATCCCCTATTGCCAGTCTCCTCGACTCCTGCTTTGTTTCCTCTTTCTCACACGGCACCTCATTTCTGGGCAACAACGACTTTCGAAACATACTGACCCGCACTTCTACTTCTGAATCTTCGATACCTTCGTCCTCGAGCTTCTCACGAAGTTCCATACATCTGACCTCAACAAGCCGTTTTTGTTCATGGTTCCAGACTTCCTCGCCAGCTTTTTGTCTGGCCACTATCATCTTAGCTCGAACAGATCGGCGATGATCTTCTGTGGCTTCTCGTTGACGCTTTTCACGCACGCCCTCTGTCCTCTTCACGGCAACATTCTTTTGCACATGTCCGGAGGTACCTGAGCCTCGTGGGGTTTGTAATCCAACGCTATTAAACGACATGACACACAGTGGCTGACGATGTACTATAATAATTCTGGATGTCAAGACAATAAATACGTAAACTCTGTACCTAGAAAGGCTTCCCCGACGTGCCCCGCGAAAACTGCACTGACGGGATGCGACCGAGGGCAAGTAGCCCCCGGAACTCAGAAAACGATTAGATTCTGAAGAGCGCAGTGAATCGGCGAATACCGACTAGACAATTCTGATACCGCAAATTCCTTGTCTCACAAAATTAGGAGTAATAACTTCAGTGTTCAGCTCAAAAATCTTCTATTCTAAAAGTTTTGTTCAGTGACTTTTTCTATCAGCTCTCAGTTCATGCCCTTGCACGTACTTGTACGCAGTCCATTGTGATAAGGTCAACAAAATTTGACTTCGTGGCCAGAATACATCCAAAAAAACGTTTCATTCTCATGTTTAAAGCACTCAAAAGCGTGCGTGCTCTTCCCTCGGAACCCTCAGCAAACGATGTGTTGAAGATCGAATACATTGAGGTGAATTTGAACAATTCACGCAAACTCATTACTGGCGTCAACTCTGCAAGCATTGCTAGTGAGAAAACCTTGCAGAATACCGAAACTATCGTAAATAATATGATGCACTTGCAAAAAGTAAGAGCCGAACTCGCATGGCTCGATAGCATTTCTGACGAATCATAAAAAATTGAGGATGTTTGCGATATCTTTGTTTAATCAAACAGGGAAGGGTGAGCAATCTTCATTTATGCTTGAGATCACACATACTGCGTTCGAGTCATAGCCTTTCATCTATTCTATATTGAGAGTCTATCAGAGCCATTTTGTCACATAGCGCTAATTTCTAATTGAAGCGTCTGTCGTCCTCATCTTCATCGGAGATGATGAAGTCCATATCGATCTCACCTGGAGTGTGGTACTTTCCGCCATCTGCCTCAGTGTCCGATGCCTTCGTGTCCTCAGCCTCGCTCGATGGTTTGTATTTGATAATGATATACGCGTTCGCGACAATAATGGAGGTGCCAAGAATACTGAGCAAGCCAGGCACATGGCCCCAGAATATCAAGTCCCAGATTAACGCGAACACCATGTTGGAATAGATCATGAGAGAGGACTTGCCGGCTTTTTCAATCTGAAGACCCGCTGCCAAACAAAACTGCATGAAGAACCCTGACAATCCGATCAATGAGAAGAGAAACCACTGTCTGAAGTTTGTCGGAGTTTTAAATGTGAGCGAGGGTACAAGAATGGTTGCACAGAAGCAGATCACGCAGGTGATGAGTGCAAAGTAGCTTACTGAAATGAGCGGGTGAGCAGCCTTTCCAATTTTTCTGAGCAAGACGTACACAGCCGATGCTCCACATACGCCCAAGAGCCCTACCACGGTTCCCAAAATCCTCAAGGCGCTGCTAGAGGATTCAGCAGAGTCCAGCTCTGGAGTCTCGGATTCTGAACGCAAGCCAAAAAGAAAATCGGGTTTAGCCACGAGGAGAATGCCACACAATGAAAATAACGAACAAACGGCTTCTAAAAGCGAGTACTTCTCGCCCAAAACTATCCAAGCAAAAAAAGCCGTTACCATCGGAATCAAAAATGTGATTGTCACTGCGTCCGAAAGACTCAAGTACTGTAAGGAGTAGTAGAGGCCAAACACACCAATAAACCCTAACACGCCTCTCAGAATTAAGAGCGGACGCTTATCTTTCGGCCCGAAAGGAGCGTCTGCGACACTTTTTGTAATTACCATGTACAACACGCAGCAAATATACGTGATGGACATTCTCGCAAACAAAATCTGAACCGGGTGGATTGGCGTATCGAAATCCGGATCGGCTTCTAGGAGCTTGCAAGTGAGGATCATAATCGAGTTGAGAAACTGCGACATTAGAAGAAGACTTACCCCGAGGTTGGGCAAGATGACATTGTGGTAAAATCGAGTAGTTCTAGATTTGATGGCGTCCATGATTCCTAAATTGAGACTTTTGTTGTGATTTCTCTGGGATGTAAGCGAATAGTAGCACTGAAGTGGAAAAAAAAGTGTCGATGGTAAGTGCATCTCGTATTTCGTGCGGCCGCCTCCACTTAATCTCTGGATCTGGTCAGTGGCTGCGTTCGGAATAGAGGTAGATATACAGTCCCGGGGCCACAGTAGGCCAGACCCTATTGCAATCGCCAGTCAGAGCGGGTTGTGTGAGAGACCTTTCCACAAAGACATTTTGAAGTGAAAGAGACTAAAAAAAAAAGATTACTTCGATAAAGACTTGTGCCTTTATGTCACATGATACAATGAATCTATTATTCAATAATACTCTTGTACCCGAGAAGTTGTGCTCAATTGAGGCGTGCGACTTGTAATTCTGATCGGACCTGAGCTTCATCAAGCGAAACGTGCTGGAGAACCGGCCCGATTGTAACTAATTACGTGCGCATCGCGTGTGTGGCGTGCAGTTGTCCGAATGTTCACCAGGAAGTTTGCCTAGCATCTGGCCCGCTCGTAGATAAAATTCATGCCTATGGGTGACACTATTAAAATCCTTTGAGGAGCCGTGATTTTCAGGAAATCGTCGCGACTCACGAGCCCCACATTTCGCAAGTACTGTTTTCGAACTTGTGGAAGTTATTGATAAGACTGAAATTCCTCGAAAGAGTATTTCCGCGCGCAAAGATATGTTTTCTCTCACACGGCAAAGCTTTGTATTCTAGCTTATACTTCTCCCTGACAATACACAACTGAGGGTCCAGCCCCGCGTACATGAATACTTAGTTCGAGGGCAGGGAATGTCTCGAACTTTCCACTCCAATGCTTTATCACTTTAGTCTCTCTAAATCTCAGTTTCATCACCATTTTATTGCGATCACGCGTTGACGATCTTTCGCAAAAGTTAACGAACAAACTGAAATAGGAAATAAAGATCAAGCAGCTGACCCGAGCCTGGCAACTTGTTCGAGATGCGTGAATGCTTAGCAACAAATAGAACGCGATATGCGAATTCTAGGCGAAGCTTTCTAGCTAAGCGGGCGTTTGCGCATTGACTCGGTTTGGTGTGCATTTATTGCTGCGCTTGCCTTTTTTCCTCTTTCGATGCCACGCATTAATATAAAAAACTGGAGATAACACCATTCTTCCAGTGCGATTGGTTCTTGGATTGGCCTTTACAAAGTATTTAATTCAAAACAATAAATCACAAAACCGCTTCAATCTCAAATATTCAAAAATGTACCCAAATCCATTAGTCGTGTCTTCCAAGAAGCTTACAGAAAACATCGTGCTTTCAGTGACCGGTTTTAAAAGATTTGGCCGCATCAGCTTTGGCGCTCGAATGGCGCTTTTTCAATTGAAAAACTCGGTTGTCGTATGGTCAGCTATCCCTTTCGGCGACGATGTGAACAAGGCCTTGGAGTTGCTCACAGGCCAAAAACATGGGTTCAATGTCACCCATCTTATTGTTCCCGACATGGAGCACACGATGGCAGCTGCATCGTTTAAAAAGGAGTTTCCTCAAATGAAAATTATCGCTATGGAAGGCGTGCAATTGGGAGAAGGGCTCTCGGCAGATTACGCGATAACTTCCAAGCATGCGAATCAGAGAATCAACTCGGAGACTTTAAAACAGATTGGTGTTACAGAGTCGCAAATCCTTGACAATTTCGAGTTTGTTTATCTCCCATCCCATGGAAACAAGGAGCTTGTCATGTATCACAAGGACTCGAAGATTGTTTTTGAGGCCGATTTAATCTTCAATTTACGCACTGATGAACCTATGGAGCAGTTTAGTCCTGCCACCGGTTTTGCTTCCAACTACTTTCCTTTCTCGGGCTGGTCTTTTCTTGCCAGGTATCTCAATGCTGACAGCATAATCGGCAGATTCATTTTCCGGAAATTAGCCAATGAGACCGCGGCTGCTGACGGGCTCCGCGCAATCTACGCCTGGGACTTCGATAAGATTGTCATGTGTCATGGAAATGTTCTCGAAAAGGGCGGAAAAGCCGCTTTTAAAAAAACATTCTCCGGTGTGTTGAACTAAAGAAACGGAGGCGTATACTTTATATTTGGTGAAGGCGGTCGAAAGGTTGTATTTAGATCGATCTAATGGGAATGAGTGGGTGTATTTCAAATCGAATGTGTGGCGTTGAATAGTTTTAATTTCTTCTAACTCTTTTTCGGTATTGGCAAGACATGATTTTTCTCTCAGATCGCATTCATTTGCCTCAAGATGGAAAAGGATAAACAAAAAAGGGGAGTTCCACGCCGTAGTGCGTTTTTTGCCATAAATTAGTTGGAGTTTCCGGATTCCGGGTTAAGTCATATAATGAGCAGACCTTCTAATGCGCACCCCAGATTGTAGTTCCTGATACCGGGTGCCACTCTGTCCGCGGCTTGCCGTCAATTCCGCGGAATGCACCACACTAATGCAATCTATTTATGATTGCCAGTTGCTCGCGCTTCAATCATCCACTCGCTTCAATCATCCACTCATAAAATCTCTCCTCTTAATTAAGCCATGGTGAGAATCGACCCGATTCCAAGCGGAACGCCAGATGCCGTTGAAGAAAATACCCCAATCGCGGACAATTTATACAATCACCCGGTTTATAAGCATTATGTTAATCTCCACAATACACACGTCGGGGAAAACCCCATCAGTGGAAGTATCAAAGAGACAATCCTGCCGAATCTCACAGGCAATGTTCTTAAAGGTGAGGACAAGATTAATTTGCGCACACAATCTCTATTTGTCATAGATGACAAGTTTCTCTCTGAGTTTAATGATATAGATGATCTCTTGGCACACCAGAAAAACCATAGCTACACCTTCTTTCATTTGGGGTCGCATCTTTCTGGTCACCCTGACATTGTTCACGGAGGATTGCTTGCAACATTGTTGGATGAAGTAAGCTGTCGTCTTGCATTCCAGAACATGAAGTCCAAGAAAGGGGTCACTGCGAACTTGAATGTGAATTTTTATAAGCCCTGTAAAACGGGATCTTACATTATGGTCAAATGTTCGGTCGCAAAAAAATCGGGTCGCAAGTGTTGGGTCCGCGGCGAGGTATTTCATTTGAGATTGCATGACGCTGATTTTGACATCTCAAGTGTCGAGACAAATGTTAATTTAATATCTGGAAGCGAGTGTTTGGTGATAGAGCCTAAACCTTCGTTTTTCAGTTAGAAAGCATCTGGTATATCGATAGAGTCAAGTTCTTCGTTTTCTTCAGACACTAGACTATAACGAGTCTGTGCCTCGAGCTTTCAGCTGACCGACTTCCATTTTCGCACTCTTTGCACCGAACTGAATAGCTCGCTTGATCTCCTTTGATGCTAATGGGAGCTCTAGTCTCGCAGCCAATTGACGTAGGATGTATTTTCTCTCGAAATTCATGACTCGCTTCTTCCCTTTTTTTGTTTGCAAATCATCCCACCTGAAGCAAACCTTCATTTTTGGGCTGACTTCTTTCAAGGCCCATCGAACAACGTCTTCATCTAAATATGGATATCTTAACTCTTTTCCCCAACTTGACATTGCACGGTCATCACGCCCAAGATTGCGCTCGTATATGACATCAATGTCATGAGCCAAGGAGACGGAGAGCTCATCATATCTACCGTCAATTTCAATGCTTGAAGAGTCTTCCAGAAGCCCATGAAATATATTTTCGTGTCTGGAATAACCCCCAAAAAGCTCGTCGGCCCCTAATCCAGAAAACAAAACCTTTGCCTCGGACTTATAATCACTTTGTGAAGTCACGAGTGTGTTCTTGTTCATCTGGAAGTCGGCCAAAGACATCTCCCTCACATCTCCGTGAACATAAGTGAGCTCGGAGGAGGCTGCTCTCGTTGCGAAATAAAACGCAATGGCAATCGACAAGTCCATTTCGGTGGCACATGGGTAGATCAACCTGGCGACTCTTTCTCTATGGGCAAGCCATTCAGCATATGCAACGTCAACTTGAATTAGTCTGAAAACCACGCATGAGCCTTGAAATAGCCTGCTTAATTCAAACCACGATTGCTCACTGAGTACACGGTCTGGGGATTTTGCTGCAGATAGCCCTGTACGAGGGTTTTCAAACCCCACGGTCAACAAGTCTATGAAACACTGCTCTCCACGCTCGGCAAAATTTTTTCCTATAATGGCAGCTAGAACGGTGCAATCGAGTCCTCCACTGAATAAAATTCCAACTCGGGCTTTCCCCAATTGCGAATGTCGAGGGTTTATTGTGTTTTGTCTCTTTTCACATGCATTTAAAAGATATTGGTGCAAAGTTGCGCAAAGGGACTCTGTGAAGCCACTATCTGAGCTTTGTTTCTTGTTTGAGACAGGATTCTCTGATTCTCGATTTAATTCGACTACTTCGACCGTAAGATTAGATAAATGAGCAATGTACATGGAGCCACCTTTGCATTCAGTTGCCTGCTCTGCTTGGTTGCAGAACACGGAGGACACGCTTAAGGTCGAGCTTGAGAGCTCGTACAATAAAGAACGCTTTCCCACTAAGTCCTTTCCGAAGTAAACAACGTTTTGCGCGAGGTCCAAAAGAACATATGCAAATTCTCCTTGTAGTGAAGACATGACAGTGGCCACAGCCTTGGATTTAGTTTGGTCTCGCCTCTCTAATTTCGAGGCGAGTCTGTTCATGATGTACGCGGTATCGTTTCCGCACATGCTTTCCGCGTTGTAAAGCTCACCGTTGAATTGTAAGATCCATTCATCTCTCACTAACGGCTGTTCGGTGAATGGTTGCCGGAGCGATAGCACAGATGAGAATAATTGGAAATGCATCTGCAAGTTTGTGAAATTATGAAATTGCGCAAAATCGGGGCCTCGGGCCAATACAGCCATAACTGGATCCTGGGGGCCTCTCGAGGATTTGGAGACCTCTGCTGACCTGTCCGAAATATTGCTTTGCTTGGCGAGAATAGCTAACTCTGCCTCGAGAACATCAGCACCTTCTCGATTGGCTTTCTTTGATTTTCCGTTCTTGACAGAATTGATGAGGTTTTGCAACTCTCGGAACCGGTGTACGTTGGCTAATTTGTGCTTGTCATTTTCAGTTAAAACTGTGTCGCGAGCCAAGTCCTGGGCGATGAGCTGGGCAGCTTCTTCGGACAGTAATTTGATACCAGCCGATTTGTCAAACTCGCCCGCTGTATCAATCTTGGAGCTGAATTTTTGTAAGCATTGAGGGATTTCTAGCACATTTTTGGATGATCTGAAATAAATTCCACACATGAACTATGGTATTCGGTCTTGCTCAAAGCACGCGAGACCGGTTCCTATCTAGGGCCTGTGAATAGCGCATGAAACTAGGGCCGCGCTTGACTAGAAAAGGACGACATTTCGGCTCCATGAAGTTTAAACTTGAGGCTCGAGTGCGCTCGCGCGTGGCACCAGCTTTTGTAGATTCCCTTAATCACTTCCAACCACATTTCGCCAGTGCAATCCGCCTCCGTGCCAAATATTCATTTGTCAATTGCGTGAGTTATCCATTTTGCAATTTCCATTTGATCTCCATACCAAATCATCTTGCAGAAGGCCTCTTTATATTGCCTTTACCTGACTCCACTTGACTTGGTTCGAGTATCAATTTACAAGCGTGATGCTTCGGAGGCCAGCGACCAAAATCAGATTGACGCCTGAGGACATTCTTGAGTATGATGACTCTGTTGCGTCTAAACAGCAGTCGTCATTTTCTCAGATAGACCAGAGTCAAGAACAAGACAAGCTGCACCCCGCCATCTTCAAAGAGCCCCTGCTCACGAGGAACGAGCGGATGGGCATATTCGAAAAGACAATTTAGCTTTGGCCTTTTTTTTATCTATCAATATTCCGACTCGATGTGTTAGCCTGCCTTGGCATATTCGAGTGTATCTTTATTTGTTGTATATATGGAAGGCCGGTTCACCGAATTCGATATTTCGAAGCGTTAGTTCTCTTCTATTTTGTTTGTTGTTTCTTAATTTGTAAATCCCTTTGTGATTCTACTTTCTGTTGAGGGATTCTCTCTGGAACCAAGAATTCTTCGACTGGAGAATGCTTTGCTCAGCTTGAGGAACACGACTCTTCGAAGACACATTTTGTTGAACTTGAACGTAAACGGGCCCCTTTTTCAATGCTTGCGTCCTTATTTCTTTAAGACGCTTGAGCTTCTCGATTTTCATCCTCTTTCGCTCGGCAGCATCTACCTCCTCGAAGTGCTCAGCACGCAAATGCTTTCCACTGTGAGTTTTTAATATTCTGCTTTCTTCATCATCAGACTCTAGCACTTCTTCTGGCAAAAGCTCGGGTAGTATATCTCCAGCAGCCAATTCTCTAATCTTCTCACGCTTAGCTTCTTGTTGTTGTTTGTAATGCAAGTCTCTTTGTTTTCTTTTCTCCCTCTCTTGTTGACGTAACTCCTGTTCTAGCTTCAACTGCTCCTTCTTTTTCTCTATAGCGGCGGACTTCAGCTGGGAGACAGATTCCTCCTCCGGAGCCTCGTCTGAGTCCTCATCCAGATCACTTCCCGAGGAAGCAGCACCAGTCTGCTCCGGTTCTTCTGTGGCTGCTCTGGAACTGTTGACTGAGACAATCTCGGTGTTACTCGGAACTTCTCCGTCTTCGGTGAATTTGATTTTTTTGCTCGTTTTTCCTACAGCGCGTCCACTTCTAGTCACAGCCATAATAGTATACCTCTGTTGATTTGGTTGGGCAGTCTCTGCTTCCAGAACTTTGCACTTTTTTCGCGTGCCCCAATCTCTTCGCATTTATCGCCTACCTGAAAGTCATCGCGTTTGGTCGAGGCGTGCGCGCCTCATGACTGACGAAATATATCAGTCTCTGGAACAAACGAATTTATGCCATAAGATTTCCATTTCTTTTTAAATGGATCGTTGAGTAGATTCTTGACTAGACCCTTTCTCTGCAACAACTGTAATGTTCCTTGATTGTAGTGCATTCCGTGTAAAGTCAAACTTCTCAAAGTGATAGTGTCACAGTTTGCACTGGCGGAATCTCGCAGGGCATTGCTGAGGAACAAGTTCATAAGACCAATGCCGTCGATCAGAGGACAAAATGAAAGATCCAAATGTCTAAGAGCCAATCTAGATCCGTGCAGAAGATAGGAATCGCTTAAATCTTCTCGCAAGAGTTTCATCGATAAATTATCGAGGCTGAGTTCCGGCACCAAGAGGGATTCGAGTCTAGGCACAAGCTTGAAAACTTGAGCAAACCGCAACACAGTATTTCCTGATATCATGTTGTCGTTCTTGAACTGAATATAGCTTGAATGGCCTATGTTCAAGAACATCATTTCATTGTCTCTATTAGTGAGAGCCAAAAGCTTAAGTAGACCCGCACTTGTGATGGAGGAGCCGTAGATATCAAGATGAGACAAGGAGCTTACGCAACCAAGATCCTCTGCAAATAACTCGTCAATATTGTAGCTACCTTCTTTATGGGTTTCCCGGAGAGTTAGTTTGTTCAATCGGAAGCTGGGAGAACACAGCGCTGTCAACAAGAGGAACTTTTTGAGCGAGAGCTCCTCGTTATTTTCCAAGTACAATTCTTTTAAGCATGGCAATCCTCTTAAGAATGCCTGGAATCTAACTGCGAGTCCCGTGAAATCATGGCCAGTGATCTTCAACTCTGTTAAATTTGCAAAGATCACGTCTAAAAAGGGAGGTCTAGGATCAAAAGTTTTCTCCCCAGGCCGGACGGGCTGATGATCTCGTTTCAACGTGGGAAAGCTAATGAGCAGTAGCTTGTTGAGTTGTGGCTGGTGTTTGATTGCACGCGACGCTGAAATCAACTGATGATATCTGTCTGAAAAGGTTGGTAGTAGCGCAATATTCGACCTGTGCATGACCTGGTCGACGCCAACGATCTCCAACGATCTTAAAGAGGGGAATATATGTAAAAGAACTTCGCCATTGTAGAGAGACGAGTTGATGCCGAGACGAAGATGTTGAACTGATTCGAGAGCTGCATATTTCCAGTTGCTTTTCTCCAATCTGCGTATCAACAACTCGATTGAGAGGCTTTTGTCTATGAGATGTAAACGAGAAAGTTTTATACTTTGATCAGTAATCACACTGTCGATAATCTTCCCCAAATGCTGCACATTGAGAGTCGACCACACACTAAGCATGTGCACGGAGCCGCTGAACAGATAGCTCAGAACCCTTTTCATAAGCTTCAACCCTTGAAAATACTCAGGTGCTGAGACACGATGTTTGAGATTGAAGTTCCCGCGGTATAGTCTGGGTAGCGCAACAAGCGTCTCGTACCACTTTTTGCATACCAAAAGACCGCGGAGAACGTCACGAAATGTTAGATGCACAAACACTTTCTCGATGATTTCGTTGGGGAAGATCTCAAAAATGTCTTTACACCATTTTCGCCGCTTTGTGCTCTGTGAACCGTCTGTAGTGATGCGCTTCAAAGGAAGCATCAGGTCCAATCTACACTGCAATCCTCGAACGTTCATCTCGGTACTTTTTGCTGACCTGCTAGTCTGAAGCTCGAGCTGATCCTCCTTAATCAGAGAACTCAGCAAGGAATTACTCCTATACGTGGAGCCTCTCTTGTGTTTCAATTTCGAGTTCAATTCTCTATATTGAGTTTGCAATTGCAGCCAAAGTCTTTCTGGTACAATGAACGATTTGTTCTCCAGGGCTTTCCTTATCAAGTAGACACCCTGCTGGTAAACTTTGTAGGCAGCAACCTCATCGTTTAATAACAAAAGGATTTTTCCAAGCCGTAAGTAACCTTTACAATTGACTGGATCCAAAGCGACGATTTGCCGTGCATCCTGTCGAGCAGAGCCGATTGAACTAGTCTTCTGGTAGGACGCAGCTCGTTGATCCAATATATTACATAGCTTTGGGTGTACCAATTTGCCATATAAAGGCTTATCGCTGAGACCATAGTATCTTCTGCTTTTGATCGCACGAGCTTCACTGAACGACAACAACGACAGTACTAAGTCGGTGTATATGTTGATACATTTCAAAAACTGTCCAGCTTTGAAATGTAGGCTTGCCAAACTGAGTTTATCAGAAATGATTTCTTCTTCTAATTCCATCGACGTGGCGAGATTTATCAGCACAGGTATGAAGAGTAACTCAATCTGGTATAATAACGTATACCGGGATACATCATTACACCAAGTAGATAAGTAGACGCGTCGTGGGTTTTGAAACCGTCTCGATTTTCGTATTTCGCATTCAAGTATCTGTTATTCGTTCGTATACAATGGCAAAAACCTGTATGTCAAGCACCTTATACTTGGATTGGCGTGGTATAATCGGAAAAAAATTGATTTGTATTTCTTAAAATCACCAAGTGTTTTTTTTTTTTTTAAAGATTCATCGTATTATAGGGCGTTACTCGGCTGAAAATGTTGGTCGTGAGTTGATAATCTCAAGGCTCAACTTTACACACTTTGAAAACCTGACTTTTAATGAAACCTTCAAAGAATTTTTGTCAAAAAAAGTCATTGCGGGGAAAGAATGAATATCTGTCATTTTTTTTATTGTTTTACAAAATACGATCGAAAGCGAAAATCGCCAGCACATCATGATCCGCTTCTGTACGGCTAAATAATATATGTGAGCAGTAAAGACCTTTCATGGCTTTAATTTTAAAAGAGACAAAATTATTTACTCAATACTTGAGCTTTTGGTGAAGCAGCAAAAAAAAAAAATACGCGATGAAGTGATCGGCGCAATTTGGCCTTTTGATTCTCGAATAAATAGACATATACCTGGTAATCATAATGAGCAAGGTCAATGAAAACAATTTTTTTCTGTGACGTGCTGCTTTGCTTGATTTGAATTTTTAGGTATTTCACGCATCTTTCCTGTTACATTTGGCATGACTAAGCGAAACTTTCGCCCTTTCGTTTATGATTACTACGTTCGCACTCAACTAACCCGCACCAGAGAGCCGTCTGCAGTAAGGCTAAGGCTTGCCTTGGGCTTATCGTATCGCTATGATCATACTCGACTCAATATTTGAAAGAAGTTAGAATATGGCTTTACTACTGCTCATGATACTCAATACTGCAATGCTCGTGGCAACGCTTGCGGCAGGATTTGGGTCGATCAAACTCAGTATTTCTCTGGCGCATATGTCGAAAGTTTCGGCACTCAGTACGGGCATTTTGATCGGCACAGCCTTAGGAGTGATTTTGCCCGAAGGAATTCTGACACTATACACAGCGCTGGAAACATTGGCACGCTTGGACTCCTTTGGCATACCGTTTACATTTGTTGCGGGCGCCTCCGTTTTGTTTGGATTTATTGCCCTCTTTACAGTGGAGCATGTATTGAGCCTGCGTGAGAATTGGGTGCCGAGTTCGGTCTCGAATTCACGTCAGGAACGACGCTTCTGGGCCGTTTTTGATTCAGTTTTGAGATCGGCATTAACTTTGGGATTGGTGGTGCATTCCTTTGTGGACGGAATCGCACTAGGAGT
Organism: Metschnikowia noctiluminum; assembly: GCA_030578735.1. Taxonomy (NCBI): domain Eukaryota; kingdom Fungi; phylum Ascomycota; class Pichiomycetes; order Serinales; family Metschnikowiaceae; genus Metschnikowia; species Metschnikowia noctiluminum. The sequence goes on along the minus strand of JAKTYO010000248.1, from coordinate 35,247 downwards.
ATCATTCGTAGGCGAGAATGAGACGGTCCAACTATTGTTCTTCTCTATGATTGTGATCCACAAGATCCCCACAGCGTACAGCCTCACAATTGTCTTGTTGAGGGAAGGTATCGCTCTGAATATGTGTAAATTTCACATTCTAATATTCGCCCTTTCCACGCCGCTTTCGTCGATCTTGACCTATTTCATGATTTATTTGTTTAAACTAAACAGCCCATTTGCATTGGGAATCCTGTTGCTCTTCAGCGCTGGCACATTTCTATACAGTGTATTGCATGTCATGAAAGAAGATCCCGTCTCATATAATGGCCAGCCCGCTATTGCCTCAGTGCAAATGTCGTCCTCGGAACCTCAGCAATCATCCAATCAAGAAATTATTTTCAGCATCATCGGGATGCTTATGCCACTTTTTTTCTCACTCACAGGTGCTGATTGATGAAGTCTTGCTCAAGAAAAGAAAAGCAAATGTCGTCTCCAATCACACAGAACGTTTTAACTCAAGGATGTGCCGTCATATGATCGGCTGCATCTCATCAGTTGGAAAATCCTCCTGACTTCAGATCTGGGATGGTGCTATCTGAATCAGGGTCGCTGCTAAATGAGGTGTCTCGAAAGTCACTTCCACTTCTATCTTGGCCAAAAGATTTTGGTTCAGTGTTTCCGAACGACATCTTCTGATATCGCGAGCTAGAAAGGTAGGATTCTCCTTCGAGGCGTGTCTTGCTAAATTGCCGTCTCAAATCCGGGGAATGAAGGCCCTTCATAGTACGTTCTTTTTCAACGTAATATCCTTTCAAATCTTGTGAGGAGCTAGCTCTCGCGTTTTGCAGAGAACCGCTCGTTGACTTAGAAGAGTCCTTCAAAACGTTGAGACCAGCACGGGAAGTTGTTGTACAATCGCTATTCAGCAACTTCGGCAAATTAGCCTTTCCCTTTGGTTGTTCAGACACTCGAGAAGATTCTGGCTTTATGTCGCCGCCTAGCGCTTTACTGCCGAATCTTCCATAATCCACCGAACTATGAAATGATCTCTCGTGTTTGGGGCTTGTTCGCATATTGAAGGGATTTGCTTTGTCAACGCTAGAATAAGCGCTTTCGTACAAGTTATTACCCGAACTTAGTGCTTTCCGCGTTCGGTCCAGTGTCATCGACACTTCTGCAGATGCTGGCTCGTAATATCCCATATTCATTCCTGAAATGTCTGCATCGCTCTTGTGAGAGAGCAAACCACTGCTAGCCGGTTTACAAGGCGTGGAAGATACTGACTCAGTGTGTTTTCTTTTGGTTTTGTTCGAGTCAAATTCTCGCATCATCCCGTCTCTTTTGTCCATTCCAGAAAATCCTGTGGAATTGTGGCGGCGAATCTGTGGGTTTTTGTATCTGGCATTGCTTGCTGCTGACAGTTCTGGAGCTACTACATTATTCTGGTTTCCATTACTGAGAACTGGGGTGCTCACGAGGTAAGCATTAGAACTTGCAGCCCCTCCACTCAATGATTGCGTTTTGCTGGAACTATCACTGTAGGTAATTCGGTTGTTTGAGTTTGAAATGATGCGGCCTCTCAAGACAGATATCTCCTTGTCCAACGCAAATTCGATCCCGCAATGATTATTAATCACGGTGATCTTGGGCCATGCTGCTCTCGCGCCTTTAAGAATGAAATCAAGTATAAATTTCGGGGTGGGATTGGTGAAAAGAAGTAGAAAGTCGGAAACGTCCAATTCTGGAAGTATCGTTATATCGCCGGAATATCTTTGAGTGAGGATTGATATCATTTTGGAAGTGATATTTTTTTGAATATTGAGCTCATGCAAAATTTGCAAATAGTGAATAACTTCGTTCAGGAAGAAATCATAGCAGCCGTTCATCACATTTCTGAGACTGTTCGCAAATTCGGAGTCAGTTTTTCCGCCCACATTTCCAACAGAAACTTTCAAAACAGGCGAAACATGAGGGTTCACCTGAACTGCTATAATATGGTCCACATTGAACATCTCAGAAAGCCTAGCTATCGGTAAGTCACCATCCACCGATCCATCCACGTATTTCAGAGACTGGTCATTATTCCACTCACGGATAGTGTTTGTCCCCGGACTTTTCTCGTAAATGGAATTGGAAGCAAAAATGCCTGGTAATGAGCAAGAAGCGCAGACCGCTGACCATATCAAACAATGCGGGGCTGTCAAGTAGTTGAGGAGCCTCGTTTGCTCGTGTGTTGATGCTGGAGATACCGTTATGTTCAAGATTTTTCCCGTTCTGTTATAAGCTTCTCGAAATGTCAAATCCCCAACAAAACTGTAAACTGTGTCCCTCACGTTCCCAATGTCGAACACTGTACCATATTTGAGAAAATGACTGATACTTTCGAGAAGGCCTTTGAGCTTACCGTCTGTGTTCCTCAGTAGCGAGGTCCCGAAAAACTTGAACTCCTTTTCCAAAATAGACTCAAGAAGCTGAGTGGTTTCCTCATTCGTATGCGTGCAAAGAATGCTTGCAATCACAGAACCCGCAGAGGAGCCACTGATCACACGTGGAAGGAGATTGTTTTCGAGAAGTGCAATCAAAACCCCGATATGTGAGATCCCAAATGTGGAGCCTCCAGACAAAAGTAAGGCAGTTCGACCTATATTCTTCCTTGTCTGTATGAGCATACCGAGAAGGTAACGGTCATCCAACTTCACCTTTTCGTCATGGACTAAGTACACAAGTGCTTTCTGGCACTCATCGATATACTCCTCAATGAGCCTTTTCGTACCCACATGAGAATGACGGTAGAGGCTCAAGCTGCCCATATTGGCAAAATTACGAAACCACTTAGTCCTCACCAAATACAAGAGGAGCTTATAGTCTTTGCTTGCGCGCGCTTGCTTCAACTCCATCATTTGCTGATGTACCAGATTGTAGTCATAGTCTGGCAGTTCAGGTGTGGACTTCCAGACATTGCTCCCGGTCAACTCGTCTAACTGCGCCGAGATCTCATACCAGTACTTGTAAGTGAATGCGCTCTTTTGTTCCAACAAAAGTCTCTTGATAAGCTCTTCTCGCTGGTCTACAGATGGAACGATGCTACGCATGAGAGGGAACACGCGGAGGGTATTTAGAACTTTTGTTTTGGCGCTTGAATTATACTGTAGCTGGATTGGACGAAGGCTTGGGTTTTGTCTGAAAATACTCTCGAGAATGTCTGAGTGAGACTGAGAAGCCAATGCGGACATAATCTTGTCTTTGTATCGTTTCGCGTGAAAAGGATAGTCAACTTTTGGTTCAGGGCGGTTCTCCAGAAGGGGTGAGTTTGGTGTTCGAACCTTTACGATAGAGGCTGGCCAATGTTTGATTTAATATATAGGGTGGAAGGCTTGTTGATTTATTGAAGAAACGAGATGTTTCAAGCTGGCTCTCTCTTTTTAAATTTTCTCGGGCCTTGCGTTTTTGAGGCTGTATCTGAGTATCTGAGTATCTGAGTGCCTTACTTTTTGAGAATGTGAAGCAAATCCGGGGAAACACGCTTGTGAATTATAGTATGCGGCGCGGCGCTGTCAACGTGGGGCGTGACTATAAGGCCCAACCATCAAGAAAAACAAATGTTCCATTCTCTGAAAAGTATTGCAAGAATAAGATCTGGGGACTTAAGTGGGAATAAAATGAAATTTTCTTGAATCAAAAAGTATTTTGGTGCCTCGAATGAGTGTGTGGATCTTGTCACCGAAGATAGATGTTGCTGTCATATCCGATGACACGCAAAGCCACCAGAGGCATTAATTAAGGCAAAATGCGCACGCGATAAATTGGTGTGATGAACCAAGCACTTTTTGATATCGACTGTATTAGTGAACAATCTTTGACGTCATCAAATACTTTGTTTTTTTTTGTAGAAGCAATCTCTGTCAAGACTTATATTCTTTCGTCTACATTTGTGGACATACTCTTGCAGCTGTTTTACCGTACTCAGACTCATAAATTCTTCGATAAGTTGAAGACGATCGCTTTTCGCTTTTCGAATTGCCTCGCATGTCGCAAAATCTGATTAATTTTGATTTTCAACTCCTTCAATTTCGATACGGTTCAAGACGGCTTTTGCATTGGCCTTAAATCTTGAAAGGTTTGCGTTCCAGATCTTGCGCCGACAAACGTTCAGGAAATTTTTAGACCAAGTGTCATGTGGTGAGTTAGAGCAATGCCTTAATAGCGAGGGCCCGAAGTGGGTGCGAATTTTGCAAATCCGCGCAAGATGCATCTCTTTTGAAGTCGCACAGCTCATCTCTGGAACCCCCCATCTTGCGTGCTTGATACCTTTATCATTTTCTAATATTTCACGCTTCCCGAAATTCGGGTACAGTATAGCTAGCAAAGTTGATTTCGTCTTTCAGCTTATTCCTACCGAGAACTTTCTCGCCAGTGAATCGTCGTGATCTGGTTCGTTTCGCCCTGAGAAGCTCGTTCAAGAAGTTACCTTCAGAAGCCTTGCCCAAAAAGTCACGACAAACAAGAGTCGGGGTCACCACTGGAGCCGCAAATATTGCACCCCGATTTTTCGAGACGCCTTTACAGCATTCAAATTTCTTTTCAAAATATTCCGACGCTCAGAAAAACTCCATCCCCATGTTCACGGTCACAACTATCTGTCATCGCACGAGCGAGTCCAAGCATCCAATGCTCATGCTCACGAATAGACAGGGCAACAGATACTTTTTTGGCAAGGTCCCCGAAGGTGCCCAGCGATTGCTCAATGAAAACGGGATCCGCGTGGGTCGCCTCAAGAGCATTTTCTTGACCGGCATCATCTCTAGCTGGTCAGATATCGGAGGTCTTCCTGGACTTTTCTTAACAATTAGTGATGCCACAAGCAGAGGCATAGACATATTCACCAACTCCAGCAAAACCCTCACTTACGTCGTGGCAACTTGGCGCTACTTTGTATTTCGTAAAGGAATTGAGTTGAGTGTGCAAGATACTGACGATCAATCTTTCATAGGTGACTCGAGCGCAGTGTTTATTCCAGTGAAAATCGCCAGTGAGAAACTGCCACGTGAAGTTGACTTGCTGATGTCTTCAAGACTCTTTGCGCAAATGAAAAAGCTTACGTCATTCATGTTTCCTCTTGACACACTGAGTGCCAATAACGCGGACCCAGATTCTCACAAATACGACCCCAGCGAGGCAGAAATTGCCACTCATGTCGAACTTCCAAATCCGCAAGTGTTGGTGGATGTCACCACGCAAAAATCTTTGAGCTTTATTATTCGTTTCATGCCCGTCCGAGGCAAGTTCGACGCCGTAAAGGCGAAGGCACTAGGCGTCAAGCCAGGCTTTGATTTTAAACGCTTGACCGATGGAGAGACTGTTATGAATGACAAGAACGAACCGGTTTATTCCCATCAGGTGATGGGCGAGCCTAAGAGTTTTCCGAAGATGCTCGTTATCGACATTCCGAACAACGACTATCTCAACAACACCATAGAAAACGGCGTATGGTTTCTGAAGACAGAAGCCAATGGTCCAGAAGACTGTGGAATCGTCTACCACTTTCTAGGTAAAGATATTGACTTCGAACTGGACAAGTACATCGAGTTCATCTCGAAGTTTCCAGCTCAGTGCAAGCACATAATAAGCCACCCGCGCATCTCAGATAACTCTTTAGTCTTCAAAACTTATGCCATTCATTTACTCAAGCTCAAATGCATCATGAACGAAAGTTTCAATATTCCTCTTTTCGAGAGGCCTAAGCCATTGAGTCAGTTCACAAAGCTACAGGCCCTACAGCAAATCACCATCAGCCCCTCGGGAGTGGAATTATCCATAACTGATGTCGTCGACGAGGACTGGTCTAGCTTGTACGATAAGGAAGTCGGGATTGCTGAAACTAGAGAGCAGGTGTTGCAGAACGCTGTCTTACCACTCGACCCTATCAAGAATGCTACCAGCTTGAAAGATCAAGTCCAAATCGTTACTCTCGGCACCGGCTCTGCGCTCCCCTCGATTCACAGAAACGTCCTTTCTAATCTTGTGAGGATTCCATATGTGGACGACGAAAGCAATGAGATCAGGTTCAGAGCTATACTTCTTGATGGTGGTGAAAACACCATAGGTTCTTTGATCAGGAACTATGGGCATAATAATCAGGAGCAACTAAAGCAGATATTCGATGAACTAGACCTTATATTCTTGAGTCATTTGCATGCGGACCATCACCTCGGAATAATCTCCGTCATAACTGCATGGCTTGAACATAATAAAGACAATGAAAAAAGGCTTCATCTCATTATCCCCTGGCAATTTAACAATTTTTTGACTGAATGGTTTAAACTCGAGCTGCTCGCACAAAATTTTGACATAGATCGAATTGTTTATATGAGTTGCGAACAATTCATACGAGGTCCCAGACCGGAACTCAAACAACTCAATATTGCCGATTTCGAGAGTAAACTCAACAGCGGTAAGTTAACGGACAATGTTCCCAAAGTAGAATTTACGCCTATGCATGAAGAAACAAAACTGGCTGTCTTCAAACAATTGGGGATACAGCTGATTCAGACCACGCGAGCAATACACTGCTACTGGGCCTATTCAGTAAGCATGACGTTCTCACTCGATGCAGAAGAAACGTTCAAATTATCTTTTTCCGGTGACACCAGACCCAATCCAAAGTTTGTCGATATCGGGCGAAACAGCGACTTGCTCATTCATGAGGCATCATTGGAAAACGAGCTTATTGAAGAAGCACTTGCGAAAAAACACACCACCGTCGTTGAGGCAGTGAAGATCGCGGAGTTGATGAATTGCCCTAAGCTCATCTTGACTCACTTTAGCGCTCGTTTTTCCGAGAAGCATACGTTCATTGAAAGCGCCGAGGAGTATGAGCAAGCATGCAACAAGATGAGAACTTACCTCGGACGTGCAGCCAACAACATTTTTGATGCAAGTCATCATCCGAGGTATCTGTTTGACCAAATGGATATATGTTACGCAAACGACCTAATGACTATTCGCTACAACGATGTTGGGGTGCAGAAAAAGCACTTTGCGGCCATCAACAATCTATCTGGCTCTGAGGATAGCGAGCAACAGAAAATAAAGGCGGAAAAGGTCATGCAGAAAAAGGCGGAGAAAAGAGAAGCAAAACGGACGCAAAGGCTAGCTATGAATCGCAAACGGAAATACATTTCGGATCAGGAGTCGAATATTTAGCGAGTATCTGACGATTGCGATAGCCATCACTGGGTCCGCATTCTATACACAAAGCCTGATGGAATCAATTTCGAGCGCGAAGTAAATCAAAGGATGTAGTATGCCGCCCATTTTCACAGAACATTCTTCTTCGCATACACGTTGATCAATTACCGATGCGCGACGAGCTCCTCGAACGAGTCTTCGTATTTCATTCTTTCCATTCCTCTTATTCAAGTTAAATGTTTTCAAATAGTTGTATGCACATATTACGACTCACTCACCAATTGCATTATGAATATTTGCTTTTACGTTGCCGCTTGATTCCAGATATGTTTACACCGAGAACCTACAAGCGCGACATTTTTCAACAAGTACTCGCACGTTGCCCTTTCCAGAACCTCAATGACTTACCCAGTTACACTTCTAAGCTCTTGGATTCTTGCTTCCATAGTTGACAGCATTGAATCTCAGTCAGTCTACGTGAGCGATATTTTGAAAAAAAAATTCATCACATACGATGGACCAAACAACTGTAATATCAACTATACGCCTCTTGTTCGGATCTTTGCATTCTATCCGACCAACGCTTCTGGGGAAGTATTGGCCTTAGTGAACGATTCAACACACAAAATCCCGGTCGTGTTCACGCGAAACGCAATACGAACTTTCGAAACCCAATATGGCCAGCGCCTCACGTTCAAGTCTATACACACATTGGTAATTCTTCGTCGAGCAGACTTCCATTTCTTCGACAGGAAGCACTATGCTGATTTTTCAACTATAGTGGGAAAACTGCTTTCACGATTGACAAAGCACATCCCACCCACTTATTTGAAAGTCGACGAGGTCTTCTTCTTTCTGCGTGATGCGCACATGGTTCCAGCCATTGAAGAGGGTAAACTTCAAATGGTTTATGCTGCATTGGAATATCAAAGGCTCTTTGGGCCCTCAGATAATTCAAAAAGTTCTACAAGCAGAAATTCCTTCCCCAGACCAGACAAAGAAAGACGATTATCAGCAGAAAATATCTGGCCTGACTGCTATGATGATATGGTATCGGAAGCCGAAGATGATGTTGAAAGTGACATCACGAGGCTGAGTCAAATTTCCGACATAACTTAGCCGCTGTCAAGCCTTTCAGTTTAATTTTGATTTGGTAGATGACTATGACTCACGAACTGAGCTAAACCAACTGCACGAACCCATCCAACTCGCGTCATTTGGACTTTCTGGCAATGAGAGAAAGTATCCTATAATGTCACTCGGGGTCCGTTTTGCTCGAGATCCGAAAATTATACCAGATTTTGTATGGTGTTATATGGTCGAAAATCATGCATCTCAGGCGAGCCTCGAGACCAAGTGGCGCCGCGAAATTTTGCACCCACAAAAAGGGAATTTCGACTCCCTTTCAGGTATGATCAAAGTTGACAAATGTCCAAATCCCAGTTGAAAAGCTCTATCAGAAAGTACTCTTTTTCTGATGAGCTTGATCAAATTGCGGATCTTGCTTCGGCTGTCGCAAATTCAATAGATGAAGATGCAAGGGGCACAGTACCGCAAGAGCTACAAAAGGTGCAATTGTCGCCAAATTATAACACGTTTCCCAGCACCTCCGCCCCTTTGCCCTTTCTGTGGGGTGACGCTTTCACAGCTCCTTGGGCGGCCTCGATGAAATATGATAATGAATACTCGCGAGAAGGACTTGGTGCTTACACCTCGCCTCGAAAGGCCATATCAACTCACAGTTCAACAAGGACCTTCGAAAGAAGCCCTTTGTTGCCTTTGCACTCAGTTGAGACTTCAGACCAGACAGAAGCAGAACCCTGGGTGATAAATAGTGGCAGAATTGCAGTTCTCGCTGCTGGTCTGGCAATGCTCGTGATTGTATTATTCTTTGCAGGTGTGTGGCTTAGTGAGGAGTTTATGCTAACTTGGGAAGCAGTACGTGATGTTTTGACGACAGTGACTGCCCTACACAATTCCATAGAAATTCTTCCATGCTAAATTTTCAGTATATACAAGAGTATAGGGCGCTAACACCTACCTAAGCGCGTCTGTCCTTGACCTTCATCTTATTTACGTGCTTGAACTTCCTTGTTCTGGCAAACTTCTTAAGACCCCACATCGATTGTGATACCTTGTTCGACTTAGACTTACCTCTACCACCACCATGTGGATGGTCATGAGCATTCATGGCCATACCTCTGACCTTCGGCCTAAATCCTCTATGGCGGCTTCGTCCGGCTTTTCCCCAGGAAATTACCAGATGTTCTCTATTGGAGACAGTGCCCAAAGTGGCATGACAATCTTCATGCACATAACGATGTTCACCGGAGCTCAATCTCACAATTACCCTATTTTGCTCAGGGGCTTTGGACAAAAGACGCCCAAAGGTACCCGCAGCTCTGACAAGCTGGCCGCGGCCGTTTCTCAGTAAGCCAATATTGTGAATTATTGAGCCGACTGGTAACATCTTTAAGGGCATACAATTTCCCCTTTGCATGACCCGAGAGTTCAACAAGGCCTCATCCACTTCGCCATTGTTTGTAGATTTCATCTCCTGCAAGAAATCTTTTGGGATACCTTGACGAAAAGACTCCACCATATCTCCAGCTCTCAAACCGGAAGCAGCCAAGATGTAGCTCAAATTGCCTGTTTCATTATGCTTCACAAGGGCTATGTGACCGGATCTATTAGGGTCGTATTCAATTCTCAACACAGTTTGCTTACCGGAGTCGAGTCTATGAGAGTCGACCAACCGAACACGGCGCTTGTGACCTCCACCGCGACCACGAACCGTAATCTTACCAGTATTATTACGCCCAGCAGTTTGCTTTTTCACCACAGTTAACTCCTTTATTGGAGATCCTTTGTGAAGATGGTCGTGAATCGGTTTTCTGAAATTCAGCGAGCCAGGCTGGTTCTCGCCATTCGCATATATTTTCATTTTAAACTGCGTGGCCGCTAGTTTTCGTTGTCTTTTGTAAGTTTCGTCTTTGATTTCAAGATCCGTCATGCCAACCTGACTACCGCTTGTAGCAGGCAGAATTGGAGAGCTGGCGACAGTACTTTGGAGCCGCAAGAACGTGTGGGCGGCCGACGCCCATGAGCGCTTACTCAATGCAAACATTGCGAGGGCAGAATGTGTGTGATCTGGGGTTTAATGAAGGTCAGGATGATCTTTTAATCGTGATTCTGGCACAAAAGTTTTTTTTCAGAGGCCCTCATATGAGGTACGGATGTCTAGATTGATCTTGATTTTAGAATAGGATATTCACGAGTAAAGAAAAGTCTCAATTATACAAGACTCCTTTTCAGAATTCAAAAGCTGGCTTTGAAATTGAGCACCCTTCATGTTTTGTTTTTTTCGTATGGAATAGTTTCAATTCGTTTGAATTCAGCATGCCGTCAAGTTCCAATATTTTTGCGCGTCCCCAATCACAGATTGTGACAAGATTACTCGCTTGCAGGTGTTAACATTGTAAACATCTCTTTTTCAAGCCCGTTCTTTTTGACACCTACTGGACTTGAAGCTGAACCTGTTCAATGAAAGCCGATGGGTGTCATGAGGTGCTACTTTATTTTGTTGAATCAATCTAAGAAAAAAATTTTTAAAGCATCAAAGAAACTATCTTGATGACGGCGAGTGATGGAAACCCCTCCCCATACACCAATTTGAGCTATATGACCAAGGACTCCTTTATAATTTCTAAAGCAAAAGTGCGAATCAAGGATGGCATATGTGTAAGCTCTGTGATTTTGTTGTTTACTAAATGTCCCTTCTACATTTCCCCATGGCATTTTGCAACTGCCGTTAAATTACCTGAGACGCACACGACCCCTTCCACCTTTTCCTTTCGCACTAACAACCAATCAAACACCAGAGACACCAGCCCGAAGCGCGAGCTGGGAGAAAAAAATACGTAGTGAACCCGCGCTTATCCATGCACCGGATCGCTCGTCCATACGCACGAAGAAAATCTCAAACGATCTTCTTCTATAGCCAACCACCGAAACCACTCAATAATAATGATGGCCACCCGTGTTTTCGCCCGCTCGATGGCTTCTGCCGCCAAGTCCGTCAAGCCACCTGTGCAATTGTTCGGTGTGGATGGAACTTATGCCACTGCCTTGTACTCTGCCTCTGTGCAAGAGTCTTCTGTCGAAGCGTCGCATCAAGGTTTGAGCAAGATTGCCGACTTGGTCAAGCAAGACCCAAAAGTCAACGAGTTTTTGACGAACCCAGCTTTGTCCAAAGATGACAGAAAAACGGTGATCGACACTCTTTCCAGCAGCTTGAAATTGGACAAGACCGTGACCAACTTCTTAACCGTGTTGTCCGAGAACAACAGATTGGACGAGTTCAACAACATCTACAAGAATTTCGGCTTGTTGTTCGATGCCCACAAGGGTGTTGTCGAGGCTACCATCACCTCTTCGAAGGTGTTGGACTCCAAGATTTTGAAGAAGTTGCAGACTGCCATCCAGAAATCATCTTTTGTTGGCGACGGAAAGACCTTGAAGGTTTCCAACAACGTCAACCCAGATATTTTGGGCGGTTTGATCGTCGATGTTGGTGACAAGACCGTGGACTTGTCCATCGCCTCGAAGGTTGCCAAGTTGAACTCAGCTTTGAACGAGGCTTTGTAAGGAAAGCAGGAGATAGATGATAGCATAAGTAAGAAATACACACAAACTACGTAAAGCAATATGGCTCACCCATGTAGCTCAAGACGTCGAGTGTAGAATGACCCTCCAAGTTAACTATTGGTGATCCGCTTACATGGGACCATGAAATCAAAAATTGCAACTAGAGTCTGTACAGATTCTTGAAGCTCGTTTTGGAAGTTGCACGCGAGAATTAGTTATCCATTATCAAACATTAAAACTATTCCATCAGGGGGTTTAGGCCAAGTAATAATATTAACAAGCATCCTTACACCCTTATCCCGCTCTCTTTTCACGCCTATCAAGTTAGTGGCATATAAAATGACATATCTCGCTGCGCCTTGCTTTAGAGTATTGAGAGATTGAGGAATCAAGAAAACATCGAGCAGACCGTCCAATCAAAGCATGTGCACTCGTCATGAAATACTCGAATATTTTCAGTGTGCTCGCCATGTCTTATCATAAACCATTCAAAGACTACAAAACGGGTCCTACCATTTTTGATGCCACCTCAAATGAGTGTGAACTGCTGCAGGCTCTAACTGCGCCTGGCTGTGGTCAGGCTCACGGCCTCTATACCAGAACCTCGGATCGTGTGCTTGTGGCATCTGTTCTCTTTTACACAACATATCATATAAATCACGCCTGAAGCAAATACAAATTGACTCTTCATTCATCCATAATGCCACGGCTGAAGTTGTCTCTCGCAACGTGGTTCGTAACCGCAATTGCAGTAATCTTGAACGGGTTCGTGTACTTCTACCCCAACATAGTGAATTCCTCACAGCAGTGCCAGTGGCACAACACTCCCGTGCGGAGCAAGTTTGCAATTTTAAATGCCGTCTTGCCCCAGGCTTCCTGGCTAGAAACTATTTTGCTTAATTTTCCAAGTTTGCAAGAACTGAAGGCCCGTGGAGCCTATGAAAACGGCCGCGTTTCTGATATCAATATGCTCACATTTGGAGACCCTCAAATCAATGGCAATTGGCCAAGCACGCCATATGTCAAGCGGCTAGATAATTATGGCAACGACTATTACTTGGGACACATATACAATACGATGAAATGCCGGTTGAAGCCAAGCCATGTAGCACTGATGGGCGACCAATTTTCGCTGCAATGGATACATGATTCCGAGTTCTACAATCGTACGCGCCGGTTCGTGGAAAGACTTTTTCCTCGGGATCCTGACTATAAGAAAACTGTGCTTGATACCTGGGGCAAGCATGAGGATTACGACTGGGTGGCTTGGATGGAAAAAGAACAAGCGATGGACCCTAGTGACAGATTTGTGTCGCGTTCGTACCACGATACCTATGACTGGTATTTTCCTGACGCAAAGCAGCCCAATTTCGAAAATCCCTTGTTCATAAATTTGACGGGAAACCATGATGTTGGGTATAGTGGAGATGCGACCTGGCAGCACATGGCCAGGTTTCATCTCCTTTTTGGCCAAAACAACTATGTGATTAATTATAACTCAGGATCACCGGAAGAGTGGCGGCTCGTCGTATTGGACTCACTCACATTGGAAGGACCGGCCCTTGAAGAGCATTTCAGGGAATCAACATGGTCATTTTTAGAACACTTGAGTGAAACAAACTCCGCGTTCAAAGGCTCTACGATCTTGCTTACACACATACCATTCTACAAAAAAGCCGGTCTATGCGCCGACGGTCCCGAGCATGTTTATTATGAAAATTACGAGAAAGAACCGTACAAAAACGGCAAGCTTCGGTCTCAAAATCATCTCCTATATGAGACAACCCAAAAGGTTTTAGACATTGTTTTTCCCAATGCTAATAAGGAGGGCATTATTTTGACAGGACATGACCATGTGGGATGCAACACGTGGTATGGTCATACAAATGGCAAATGGGTGGCGGAGCGTGAAAAGACGCAAAGCGACCGCAAGCATATTCGAGAAGTAGTGGTACGCGCCATGATGGGTGATTTCGACGGGCAAACCGGGTTGGTAACAGGACAATATGACTACGATGAAGCTGCGTGGAAGTTCGAGTTCACGTATTGTTCTTTTGTGATACAGCATGTGTGGTGGGCTTCGAAGGTCGCGTTGTTTTTGATGTTACTTCTACAATCTCTCAATGCTCTTTTCTAGCTAGAGACTAATGAAAATGAATCAAGATATTGGGATTCGTATTTTTGTCATACATACTTTCGACAGCCCTTCACCTTGGGAAAATGTCTCTCAGGAAAGAGTTTTTACGATAGATGAGCAGCTTTGTAACATGGACTTAGTCCGTCGTCCCCTCGTCGTCCGCATTATCCTTCTTTACTTCTGTGTCATTTGCAGCCTCGGCCACATCTTTTTCCTCCGCTTTGCTTGCTCCGCTGCCAGCGTCTTCCTTGAGCTTTTGAACATCCTTCAAAGCACTGTCTACGCTCACATCCGGACTAATTTGGATTTTCTTGATGGTAAGTTTGCCATCCACAAAAATCCAATGTGATCTTTTGATACCAGAAGGCGACTTCTGTGCACCCAAAATGGTGATCAACTCTCTCGACGGATCAGACAACAATGGGTACTTCAATCCCTGTTTGGTAACAAAGTTCAACTGTGACTTAGGCAGATCGGCAGACAATCCATAGACCGCAGTTCCTAGTGCCTGCAAGTCTGAGTAGTTCTTCTGAAAGCCAGTGACTTGCTTTGTGCACCCAGGCGTGGACGCCTTTGGGTAGGCGAATATGACAACAAACTTTGACTTTTCAGCAATCTTTCTCAATGGGACCTCTTCCTCGTTCTCGTCCAATAACGTCAAATCTGGGATCTCGTCACCAATTTCCAATTCACCGAGCTTCTCCTTTTTTGTCTCGTCGGCTTTCGAGGTTTCGATTGGCTCCGAAGCCTTATCTTCTTTTGGTTGCTCCTTCTTTGTTATGGCTGTCGTCTTGGCCTTTTTGGAAGGGGGTTGCTCCAGGCGTTTAGTGGCCTCAACAGTCGAGGCTCTAGTAGATCTACGCAATTCAGGCATTTGGAGGTGTGATGGTGGGGTGTTGCTGAAGTTCAAGAATTGTCTGATTTGTGTGAATTGAAAATTTTACTCAATTAGTCTTGTCAGAAGAAGAGTTACTTTCAATTGGAATTCTTTCTAAGAATAATGCTCGTGCCACTGGCGCTCGTAAATAAGTGGCAATACATTGGAAAATCTCGTCGGTTGCGGCCCCGCGTATGCGAGCATTTAGGCGGTGGGCCTGGATTCTGGGGCATAAATATATATTGGGCAGGCTATGCGAAGTAGATTTCTGGTTGTGATGATTTAGGGCTTTAGCCGAATATAATGAATTTGTTTTTTTTTTCTCCATCTGGTAGTTCTTTAAAGAGCTTACAAGCCTACTTTTCAAGGTGACAATGTGTGAAGCGGTCTGATGTGATTTCAAGTTCAGAATCATGAATTGCGTCATCGAAATTCATTGAAGAAAAAGAATGTCCACCCCTTCAGCACATTTGCTTGGTTGCGCAATGAGCGCTGATCGAGCTGAAATTTAGCATTGTCATCAGATGTGAGGGAAACTCTTTTGTCTGTGATCTAAAATGTTGGAAAAAGCCGTTGTATGGAAAATGACTCGCTCAATCAGACCCAAGAATCTTCTGACCTCTGCAGACTCGGGGTGGCTTTTTACTTCGATATTTCATCTCTCATCTTATGCGGCGAACGGCACAAACCAGAACAATTTGTGAACACTGGAGAAGCATCGGAATATTGAAATACAAAGTTTTTTTCCCGAGCCTCTAAATCATGGAGATCGACAAATTTGGTCTCCTTCGGTATGCCAACCTTTCGAATAATTGACAAGTTGGTGTTCTGGGAGCCGCACAGAAAAGTGTGCCTGCGGTTACTCTGAGCAGACCGCACGCTGGTACAACCTATAATGGGTTACGAGGATGTTCGGCAACGCAAAACACTCGATTTTCCCAAAACAAGAATTTTTTAGATTTCCAAAAAATTGCGAGCCAAAACAAAAGGCATCGCTAAATATGCTTTCAACATCAACGAGAAGCTGTCTTTCTCCGATCTCTTAACGGCAATGCAGGCTTTGCGAGAGATACAGGCATGCACTCGCTCTGAGTGAATTCCGCCGAGATCGCATCTCTATGCACACCACGCATGCACCTCGGACTGAATTGTGAGCAGGTCTCGAGCTCCGACAAAATGGAGTTTCGACTCTTGTACAACGCTCAGTCTTGCCTAGCGGAACTTGAGCTTAAATAAGATAGGCCTTATTGTGCCAAAGCCCCCAAAGCCCTTTTCAAATCTTTTTCTCCAGCAATATTAGCTTGTGGCCAGCACATCCCATCAAGGCAGTGGGATCTACTGATCTTGCATCTCACATCGGCTCAATCAATCATTCATTAGTCTTCACACAAACAGATGAAGAAACTTTTTGGGCGCAAATCGGGATCTGGGTCTGACTCAAGACACGCTCAACATCGAGGCTCAGAGCTGCACGCTTACACTGGCCCTCGAGCGGGTAACTTGGGCTTAGATCTGCAAACTTCGACTGCTTCTCAACAAGCACTCACAACCACGCGTTCTGTGCCCGAGTCTGACGAACTTTCTCTCTACTCGGAGGCATTTTCAGAATCAGAAACGCTCGCTCTTCCCAGTATCCAGTGTTCACATCTACAGGCCACCTATCAGGATAATTTCACCTCGTATGCACCATACCTTGTGCGCAGACAGCGTATGGAGCTTGAGCTCAACCGGAACGCCGGTTATCAGAGCCTTGGAAGACAAGAAAGATCCAGGATTGGCTCCGTCCCACAGTGGGATATGGAGGATGTCTCGGACGACGAGCGGACGATGGTTTCCGAGCCCGAAGCACCACTGCTTATGCACCGTAGCACTACAAGCTATAACCACAAGAGAACGTTGATCATAGCATCCGAGCTCATACGCAACAACATTTATGTTTTTCCTTGCGCTGAGTCTTTTGAGCTTTTCAAGCATCTTAGGGCGAGTAGCAAAAAGTTGCGCAAAAGCTCCATTGTCGTTTACGACGAGAATACAAACGTCCGGAGAATCTACTCCAGAAGAGGCAGCGGGAGTGATGGTACGCCGAATGTGTCCACGGTGAATCAAAAGTCCTCGGGTCGTAACTCTGTGGCTCGAGTGTCTCCGGGTGAACCAGCCGAACCGCGTGCTCATCTGAATGGAAACGAAGAAATTATCGGACAGACATTTGCCACTTCCTCTGGTGCCGGGAGTACTTCTGCTCGAAGCAACAGGCAAGAACTTTTGTTGGGCTCCACAATATCCGACCGCCCTGCCCTGACCGAAGATTATGGACAATTGTTCTCAAAGAACAGAATCTCTCGATGCACCATAGATTCACGGCCTCATATAGTTCCACTTGATTACAAAGTCAAAGGACAAGGCTTGCCTTTGCTCAAAGTGGTTGTCCCATACATGTCTACTTTTCGCAGAAAGACTCCCTACATGATATTCCGCCGATTCATTGAGAAGCCGAAACCCCCCAGTGATTCAGATGCAATCGAAGACGAACAATTCGAGACATACGACTTTTGCACGGTTCATATGAAAAACTTCCATCACTACAAACGATACACATTTGTGTTTCTGCCCGAAAATAGCATGTCCTTCAAAATTTTGGCATTCCAGAACAACTACAGGCCTTTCACGGACTTTGATTACAAAGGCACAAGGTTCAGAGTTACCGGGACACCCATCACGATGGCGTATCTCACTCATTATAACCCAGAATTAAAGCTCCACATCATAGATAAAAATCAGCCATCACTCATGGATAAAATCATAGATAAAAAAGCGAGCGTTGGCCTGCTTCATAGGGAAACAAAGCCAGAGAAAGATGCGGCCGGCAACGGGGATTCTATGCCTCTGACGGCTACGCTGAACGCCTATGCCGACTTCATTGATCCTATTCCGCACAATGAAAATCCGATATTACTTCTGAACATAGAGGGGGCAACATCTATTTACTACAGTAAAACTATACCGCATGAGATGCCTCCTTTTGGTTTTTTTCAAGACGCATGTGCTTACTTGAAACATACACCTTTGCTTCCCAAAAAATATTCCGAGATAGGCAAGATCGAGGTATATCAAGACCCATCAGAAATGCGCGTCTCTGACTTTTCGTCTTCCCTTTCGGTTGATTTGGACAGTCTTGTTTTGTCAACTGTGTTTTTGGCCTTAAGAGAGACGAGCATTCGGACTACGGTGAAGCATCCTGGGCAATCACATGCTTCGAGAATGGGTCTCTTAACGGCTATTGCACTCAATACTGGCGGCACAGTTAACAACTCCACATTTGGGTGAATAGTATACTTCCAATATTGGTCTATTACTAATACAAAAAGAAGAAAAAAAGATCAGCTTTTTCTGACCATAGCCATATTCTCGACTGAAGAAACGGATGCAGGGCTTCATGAGTTTCATTGAACTTATGAACATATCGTTAGATATTAAAATTTACAAGGTTATGCTGGTGTGGTAATGGGAAACTGTTGGATGGAAAAAGGTTGGTTTGAGAGTTTATAAATTTGTCTGAAGATGATCATATTCGACGAGAGTCTTCTATATTGATGGATTCTGAAACTGAAAGGGCAAATAGTAGGTAATTGAAAATTCAATCAACTTTGGTCGTGAGGTTTGTGGTTAACGGCTTGGGGAACGGGATCTTGACTTGTCTCTCTTAGGCGAGTTGGATCTTGAATAACGGCCTCTACCGTATTCTTCTGGTTCACCGGATGGTGCTTCACGAAAGTCTGGGGCATCCCGTGAATCCTGGTTGCCATCGGATGCGTGTCTATCGGCACTGCCGTAGTTCCGGTCTGCTCCTCTTCTACGATCTGGGGCATAGTATCTGTCACGGGACTCATAGCCATGGTCGCGGTCCTCGCCACCTCTATATTCGTCATACCCACGGTGTCCGTAGCTGTCTCTGCTGTCTCTTCCGTATGGGGCTGGACCATAGCCGTTACCATAAGCGGGGTAAGCGGACCCGTAAACAACATCACGGCCACCATAAGCTGGCTCACGAGCTCCATACGCCAGCTCACGACCTCCGTAGCCCGAGTCGCGGCCCCCATATCCGGAATCACGGCCACGAGGGGGGTATGGAGGGTAGCCGCCACCATATCCTCCTCTTTCGTAGCCATAGTTCTGGTAGCCATAGCCACCCCTTCCACCCCTGGGAGGAGGGTATGGACTTGGGTAACCGTAGCCTCCTCTGCCTCCTCTGCTCATATACCCGGGACCTCTTCCGGAAAAACCGCCTCTGCCACCTCTGAATCCTCCTCTCCTTGAGGAAAATGGATCTGAGCGGGCATGCTGGACAGTGAGCCCGTCCTTGATAGTATAAGATAAAGACTTGCCGTCGAGCTCTAAAGCCTTCTCACAGTCCTCGCCGTTCTTGTATTCGACAAAAGCAAACTTCTCGCCGTCTATAGATCTTGGAGGAGGAATATCCAATCTGACAAGTTCGCCATATCTGTGGTGGGTTAGTTACCGATTTTGGGGTTCATGAGACTTTGACAGGATACTGAACCAGTAGAGGAAGAGGATTGATAATGAGAGGTAGATTGAGACTTTCAGGATCTAGAGGGTGGGCTTCACTATGTTTATTTGAGACCGCAAACCTCTTGGTGTTGACTGAGTTGGCGCGGGAGGAAAAATGGATAGAGAAGGGTCTTGAAGAGCAGTGTAAGGCACTCCTCAATTTGGAAGGGGAACGTACTTTTCGAAGTCAGGTGCCAAATCTGCGGCCTTGGTTTCCCTGGTGAACCCGGTGACGTAAAGGGTATTTTGTGGCATTGGAAACGATTACGTTGTCAAGGGAAGTCTGGTTGTTGACAGTCTGACAAATTTAGGCCGTATGCGGCTCACGTGACTCGAGAGCACTTCGTCACGTGTTGGCGTGAAAGGTTTGAGCTTGCAAGAAAAAAAAAAAGACCAGCGACTGAGCGAGTGTCGGTGAGTGTCGCTCACGTGACAGCTCGCGCACTGGCCTTTGTTTCTGCTAAATAGGCAGAATATAAAGGGGGTCGACGTCGTAGCGTTGGTCTAGCCTCGGCCCTCAAAAAACCCCCCCACGCCCAACATTCGCACTTCGCGCACCATGAGCACTTATCTGTTCAAAGCTCAAAAACCTCGACTGCAAACTGAGGCTACGCAGTAAATACGAGAATCCTCCCTAGGGTCGATGAGTGCCGAAAATTGTCTTGCTATTTTTTACTTTCTGCTTCTGCATTCTGAGGATCTTATGGTCAAAGACGTGGTTTAAATGACACGCTCAACTTGTAGCTTACAGCGATTAGCCAGGTATAATTCTTTTATTTTTTTTCTATGTCGATCATTCTTGATGATTAAACTTTCTCATACGTTGCTCAAGCTGATGAAGCATTCAAAAAACTGAAAAGACTGTGGCTGTGGTCTACTGTTTGCGTGTTTGGAAGACCGGGCTGCGACAAGACTTTTGGTATCAGAGCTCTTGAGATTAAGTTCGAAACCGAATTAAGGTTCCCGCAAGGTAATCACTGCTCCGCGCATACTGTCCAGCTTCAGGTTTCAGTTTGCCAGCTAGATTTTTTCTCTTCTTACCTGTATACGTGTCCAAGTCAAACCGAGTTGATGCTGGGCTTGAGTCACAAATTAATACTATTTCTCTCTCCCAAAACTCATATTTTGTTGAGTCTTTCGTGCACTTGTCCCAGAATCACAGCCGGTTTTTGTTTCGCGCGCGCTGTGGGCCGTTGAACGCTTAGAGAATTTTTTGGGGTCCATGCACCACGTTGCCCAACGCACATCTTTAAGGCCCGAGCGTGTGTACGTGTGACTGCAATCAGGCGAGAAAAAGTGCGACAAACCCTCAAGAAGAAACAAAAAGAAAAAAAGGAGGGTGAGGCGTAACGAAACGTACTTTAATAATCAACCGCCTGCCATTATTTCACACACGCCAGAGTTTATAAAACTCTTATTCCTATAGCCTCCTGACCTACACTGATTCTTGCGAGGCAATCAAAATCCCTTGTCAACCTATTCGTTTTCTTTCCACTGCAACGGTAAAACGCAAATTTGAAAATGGCCCTTACTGACGACGGTATCACAATGGACCATGCGGGTCTACTAGATAAAGACTATGACGATCAAGATATCCTTAATGAGTTTTTGGATCAACGTGTGTTTGATTCGATGAATGCCAACACCCCGGTTGGAAATGGGCAAATGTTCACTAGTAATGATCCTCTCGAATCTTTTCACAACGATGTTTTCACGAAATTGGAGGCGAGCGCCAATGGCGGTCTCCTCGAAAATCCAGATATTGACTTCAGCAACGTGAATTTGGGCATCAAACATGAGCAGGATCCCAACGAGTACATGTACATGAGCCCACGAGCAAACAACTCCTACAGTCTGAACGTGAGCCCTACTTTTTCAGGACATGATACCCAGTTTCCATATAAGGCCCGCTCTCTTGATGACCATGACATCATAAGAAAGGAGTTCTCCAAAGTTAAATTTGGCAACTCGTTCATGAATCCATGTCCTGAAACAATCGATGTACTAGACCCGTCTGCATTGGACTTCTCTGCGGAAGCCATGTCCAAGTTGCCATATCTGCTTGAAGTTATGAACCTTCCGTCGTCTTCTCGTGTCGAGACGCAAATCAAATTGAAGTTTGTGATGAGCCCGCCTCCCAAAGAGACTTTCCTTCATATTTCTCAAGATTTAATTTCCAAAAGCAAATTTTGTTTGCAAGATTCTGTTGGGAGCTTACCGGCTTTGTTACGAGAAAACATGCTTTACGCAGAAACCTACGTGTTGACATCAGACTTGAAGAAATCTTGCAACATTTGTTCCCGATGCATCAAGCGCGAACAGAAGCGGGCACTGAGATCAAAGACCGGAACCTCGGAGACTGCTGCGGATTCTCCCACATCCTCGATATCTGGGTCGTCGAGGAATTATCAAACTCTCTGGGCAGATGAAAAGATGATCAAGAAAGCTATCTTTTTCAATTGCAAAGAAGTGATCAGTTTTCCTGCTCCCACTGGATTGGTGAATGACCACTCGAAAGCTCTTGATTTTTCTGCGAGAATTATATGCTATTGCAGGCATCACAAAGAACAAGAGGGTTTCAAGTTGCTTTTTGTTGTGAGAGACTTTAAGAATAACATCGTCGCTAAGCATATCTCCTCGCCGATAATGATCATGGATCGCAAAAAAACTTCTGCATCCACAATCAAAGAGGGTTCAGTCACTCAAGCCCAAGGCTTCCAATCAAATCGTGTGGGCGGATCAGATGAGTCCAATGACCTCGACAAGTTGCATCCTCTTTCACCAAACTCGATTGACGACTCCACGTCCGATGCATTGGGGCACACCGATACGAACAATGATCTTTTATCTTCTCGAGGTCTCAAGCGCAAAAAGCTTTCATATGATGATTCATACAATTCTTCAACAAATCCCATGTTCAATGGAAGCGGGTTTTCGCCTTTGAGCAATAGCGACACGAATGCTTCTATTCACAATCTCAACGGGAAGTCACATGTAATGAGCAATAATTTGCCTTCCTATTCGTCCCAAACGTTTCCTCAGACTATTCTGCTTCCGAGACAGAGGCTGCTGCAACAACTTCAGCACGTTGTTCAATCTGAGCAGCAACCCGCAATACAAAAGATCATTCCGGCTCAGGGCCCCATTCGTGGAGGAATTGAGGTCACACTTTTGGGCTTCAATTTTCGCCCGGGTTTGACTGTGAAATTTGGTTCCAAAAACGCCTTAGCGACGCATTGTTGGTCCGAGAGTACAATTGTTACTTACCTTCCCC
The DNA here is from genome assembly GCA_030578735.1 of Metschnikowia noctiluminum. Lineage (NCBI taxonomy): Eukaryota > Fungi > Ascomycota > Pichiomycetes > Serinales > Metschnikowiaceae > Metschnikowia > Metschnikowia noctiluminum. Next base: position 12,576 of record JAKTYO010000248.1, on the reverse strand, counting down.
CAACTGCTCAACCGGGGCAGGTGTTAGTCAGCTTTGTTGACCATGATCATGTTATGGTGGGTAATCAACAGCTGATTTTCACGTACACGGATGATACCGATCGCCAATTGATCGAGCTTGCGTTGCAAATTGTCGGTTTGAAGATGAATGGCAAGCTTGAAGATGCTAAAAATATCGCCAAACGTATTGTAGGCTCTGACTCTGGTGAAAATGGCTCCAAAATGTCTTCTCTGACAGGTGCCTCCGATCTTCAGCAAGAGAGTATCGAGTGGTATGACAAGGCGCATAAGGCTGTTGAGAAACTTCTGAGATCGAATTTGTCTACCGAAGATATTCTCATCAACTTTCTCTCGTTAGTGGATCTTCCAAACTGTCCAATTATCATTCCAAATTGGCAATTGTCAAATGGACAAGGTCAATCTTTGATCCACCTCGCCACCTTGAGAAATTACACGAAGCTTGTATCTTTTTTGATCACCCACGGCTGCAAAATCGACATACAAGATAATCAAGGTCTCACGCCTTTGTTTTTTGCATCAATGTGTGGATTCAGGGATCTTATTAACATTTTCGTCGAGTGCAAGTCCAACTGGAATCTCAGACTTGCGAACGAAAAATTTCTCAAAGATTACTGTGATCTCAATGTCCTAGATATTTTCAACAAGCTAGAAGGATTGAACTGGGCAGCGACTGAGGATTCAAGTAGTGGAAGCGGATCAAGCTCTGAGGCCGGTGAAGAATCCTTGAACCGGTCGGCGAGCATCGATTCCTTGAATTCAATGTACATGATGAACTACGGAAAACACATATCTAGAATGCTGACTGATCACTCTGTTTCTAGAGAATCCACCGAAAGACAAGATAGCCGAACAAATTTAAGATTGGAGAAAGGTGAGAAACACGCCTTGCGGAAGGCAAGGCTTCTGGACAGCTACGGAAGCGATTCAACAGATTTTGCTGATTCGGAGTTGGAGTCCGAAGAAGAGTTTAGCAATGATCACGCCAATTACTCCTCATCTTGGGCCATGAATGTTGATGAGGAAGATTACTATGACTACTCTGCGGGAGAAGATGAGGGTGAATCAGAAGAAGAAGAAGAAGAAGGAGCGCAAGCTAGCAATCGAGAAGAGGACATGAGCAATTTGGCTGGGCAAGGGGCGAAGCCGGGATTATGGCAAATGATGAAAACAGCTGTCTTTTCACACGATAAGGAAACTGCCCTTCCCTCGTATGACGATCTTTTCCCTTTCAACAATGGTTTAATGAGACCCAAGACGGAACTCGAAAGACAACTCAACGATGTGGAAGAGTACGAGAGTACTTCAAAGCAGATGTATGAGACTACTGATCATCAACAAGAGGATGCGGGAATTGCGTCTGACTCATCAGAAGACATGGTAACATCATACATCAACCATCCGCGTAAAGCCTTAAAGAACGACAAGATGCTTCTTTTTTTCTGGCTACCAGTCTTGATTTTGATAATTGGGATATTCACGTATCTGGCAGTCACTGGTTACAAAGTCGAGTTGATTGAGAAGCTCAAGGAGGCAGGGCGTAATGCCATCGGCAATGTTGTCGTGGGAAACGAGAGGTTATCGCACGTGTTCATGAAAAACAAGAGCCCAGTCGCAGCCTAACATTATTTATGAAGTCATTTCATGTAATTAAATTTTTTTCACTCAAGTGAGATTTACATAATATTCTTCGGATCAATCGTGGAACGCTCCAAATCGGTCCTGCCTCAACCTGTGCGAAACAGCCTATTGCGAGGATGGAAAAACACATTATGCGAGCGAGGCAATAACTAATCTTTGATTCTAGTGTCTTGTAATACTTAGATCATCACTTTGTTGAGTTGAAAGACGCACGCAAATTTGGAAAAAAAAAACCTGAGCATTTCCTTTTCATATGACGCGACTCCGACTTCTTCTACTCAAAAATAAGACCACGCCCGTAGATCCATACAAGGAGATCTTTCTGTCGGCAAATCATGACCCAAAATTCATACCACTTTTGAACCATGCTCCCACGGATTTGAGAAGTACTGTGAGCTATCTCACCTCACCAGAATTCCTCGACAATACTAAGCAATTTATCATCACCTCGCAAAGGGCCGTGGAAGTCCTACATGAGTGCCTCGACATCATCGCTGAAACCCTGCCTGATCAGGCCTCGATCATCAGGCAGAAGTGTGGATACACTGTCGGACCAGCTACTGAGCAGATACTACAGGAAAAGGGCTTTTTAGATGTCAGGGGGGGTCGTGAAGCGGGAAACGGATCTAAGCTCGCAGACTTAATTCTACGCGAAAGATGTCAATCTCTGGTACAGAATCATGAGGAAGCGAGCATCGTGTTTTTCACAGGAACCATTCGCAAAGATATAATTCCCGTCAAATTGAAACAGAATGGTGTCAAGGTGCAAGAAGTGGTCATTTACAAAACTGAGCCTAAAGAGACCATAGTGCAAGACTTTCTCGAAAGTTGTAAGTCAGAGGTCGACTGGATTGTGTTTTTCAGCCCACAGGGAACGGAGGACATAGTGGGACAAATGGCCGGCAATTTACCTACTAATGTTCGCGTGGCCAGTATTGGTCCGACTACTGAAGAATATCTCCTTCTGAAAGGTATCACTCCTCATATTGTGGCGCCTCTGCCCACCGCGCCTTCATTGTACAATAGTATCCAAAATTGGGAAATGCTCAATAGATCAACATAATAGACGATATATGTTCACGAGTAAGTTGAAGTGTGAAATATGAATGGTGTTTCGGGACAATTCAAACAGAAACTCTCACTTTCTCGATGCTCTCACGACATCAATAATTTGTTGCACAACGCCCGGATTGGATAAAGTGGAAATATCACCTAGCTGATCCTCTTCGCCTGCCAACACTTTCCTCAAGATTCTTCTCATAATTTTTCCAGACCTGGTTTTCGGCAAGTCTTCAACGAGCAAGATCAATTTTGGCGCTGCGAAGGGGCCAATTTCTTTCCTAACCGTGAGTACCAACTCCTTCTTGACTGCATCAACAGTGGCGGTATCGTCGGCCTTGAAATTTCCTTTCAACGAGACATAAGCAGCCACAGCTTGTCCAGTCAAGTCATCAGCAAAGCCAACTACAGCACTTTCACCCACCAATTCGTGCTCAATCAACGCAGCTTCGATTTCCGCTGTAGAGAGTCTGTGGCCAGATACATTGACGACGTCATCCACACGGCCCAAAATCCAAAAGAATCCGTCCTTATCGCGAGCGGCGCCATCCCCTGTGAAGTAATAACCCTTGTAAGCACCAAGGTAGGTCTCGATGAAGCGGCTGTAATCGTTGAATATACCACGAGTTATTGAAGGCCACGAGTTTTTCACAGCCAAAACACCCTCCACACCATTCTCTTTCAACTCTTCTCCACTCACAGGGTCCAAGATGTGTGCGTCAATGCCAAAGAATGGTAAAGAGGCTGAACCTGGCTTGGTGGGAGTGATTCCTGCTATCGGTGTCAACAAGTGAGAGCCAGACTCGGTCTGCCAATACGTGTCCACAATGTGTGCCTTCCCGCGGCCCACGTTGTCATTATACCAGTGCCAAACCTCAGCTGCAATGGGCTCTCCTACGGAGCCGAGAGCACGCAAAGAGTCCAACTTGTAATCTTTGATATAGGATGTGCCAGCCCTTTTCAACAACCGCAAAGCTGTAGGCGCTACATAAAACTGGTTCACTTTGTACTCATCCACCATTTGCCAATAGCGTGAGTAGTCGGGGTATGCTGGTGTACCCTCGAATACCACGGTAGTTGCGCCGTTAAGAAGAGGGCCATACACCACATAGGTGTGACCCGTGATCCACCCAATGTCACCAGCAGTAAAAAAAATATCTTCCTGGTGCACGTCAAACGTGTATTTAGTGGTCAACATAGCTCCGAGCAAATAGCCTGCGACATTGTGTTGTACACCTTTTGGCTTCCCAGTGGAGCCAGACGTGTACAATAAGAATAATGGATCTTCGGCGTTTGTTGGTGTGGGTGGGAAGTAGTTACCGTACTTGGCTAATTCATCATGCCACCACAAGTCTCTCTTCTTGTCGAAAGGTACATGAGAATTCGCAGTTCTTTGAAATACAAGAACGTTCCGCACATGCGACAAGTCCTTCAAAGCCTCGTCGACAATCTTTTTTGTTTCGATAGTCTTGCCCCCTCTTTTGGATTCGTCAGCCGTGATCACAATTTTCGAGTTCGCGTCAACAATACGGTCTTTCAAGGAAGTGGAAGAAAATCCAGCAAACACCACAGAATGAACTGCGCCAATGCGCACGATAGCCAACAAGGTGACTAACGCCTCGGGAATCATTGGCAAGTACACTGCAACAGTGTCACCCTTCTGCACACCCAATTTGGTCAAAGCTTGGGCCAATTTGCAAACGTCTTTGAGCAACTCCGCATAGGAAATGATTCGCCCTGAATTTGGCTCGTCTCCTTCGTAGATTATCGCGGGCTTATCCGGTGTCTGGAAAGCCCAACGGTCCACTGCATTATACGCAGCATTCAATTGGCCACCCACAAACCAAGCGGGCAAATCGCCCTTTTCGAAATCGTTCTCTGGGTCTTTTGGGTACCGAGCAAAGTCGAACGGTCTATCCCAATGCAAAAGCTGTTTAGCTTGATCTCCAAAAAATGTGGCAGGGTCCTGAATTGATTGTTTATACATTTTTTCGTATTCCTTCAACGAAGACAAATTGGGTTTAGATGTTGATCTCTCGAAGAACCCTTGTGGTGGCTGCGAAGCCTTCTCGTGGTCCATTGCCAATGATTCCGGCATTGTCCCTATTCTTATGCTCTTCAAATCGATACTATTTTTGTTTTCAACAGCGCAATGTTTTTGAAGAAGGAGAAAGTGCGAAACTTCAAGCCTTGGAGAAATGTTTGTGAAAGTCCTTCACTGTTTTTACTGTGAAGACGGTTTGTAAAAAAGATGGCAAACGGCAGGTAATGTTAGTCGAGTGATTTGAAATTCCGAAAGTTTTTCACCTAGTTCCGCGTTCAATAGGTATTCACTCGGTATAAACACTGAAGAGTAGCTGAAAATGATCGAGGTGTGAAAAACGGAAGGTTGGACCTTAGTTCGCTTGATGAAGGCTTATATACTGAGTCGTAATTTGTGCGGGCACCCCACAATTTGCAATTTGCACCAAACACGAAGCGCTCCACCCCACACTCATGCACCCTGCACATGGGACATGCGGAGGAGCCAAGAAAGGAAAGCTCAATTTTTGAAGCTCCGGCCACAGTCCAGTAAGCAACTCGAACAGTGCCGAGAGGAACAAAGCGGGGAAATCAATTTTCTTATAGAACTATGTGTGAAGTAGCTCGGTGGATACCGGTCAATAGGGAACGACTCTTCTCGAAAACTTCGTTCGAATTTCGCATCATTGCACATGAGGGCTCAATCCTGTTCGGATCTATGGAAGAGCGGATCGCGAGAAGCTTAATTCCGTGAATCCCATCATTTTCAAGGGCCAATTGGATATTTCTTTTTCGATTATCTGCTTATCTACCCCACTTGATGGAAAGAGAGAAAGCCTCTTTTGCTGCTGAATCTCAATCCTGCCCCCAATCTCCGACGATTGTCTTGAAATTCCGCCCCATTGACTGGCCTTATTGTTCAATTGATGAGAGCTCTCATAGCCGGGTTGTGTTCGAAATTGCGAGCGCATCATTGGGTGAAATGATATGTGTGGAATAGTAGCATTGTGTATATGAACGCTGTTGCGTAAACATGAATGAGCTTACGCATGTCAATTGTCAATTTTTATCTTTCTTGATTCTCGCTTGTATTGTGCGGAGTTAGGTGAATGCTGATTGAAGGTACGTGCTGGTGATGACGGTGATCTTTGCTTTTCAAGGAAACAAAACGCATCATATTGCATCGCAGCGCTCTATTAGGAATGATAAAAAAAATGCCTTCGCAGATCCTTCGCTTGAAGATGAAATCGGAAGTTTTCTGTGAACCTTGTTCTCGGCTTAACGTAATTCTGCGGGGTTTGACGGCACTCGTCCCCTCAATTCAGTTAGCCGGGCGTTTGATGTCATATTCGAGGTTCGATAACTACCCTTAAAAGCTCGTTTGTCTCTCCAAAACCGCCTGAAATTTTCGGCTTACATTTGTTTCATCAACTATTCGGGAAAAAAATGCAACAAGACACGCATCGCAGCCGAACTCGCAAAAAATAAAAGATCTTGAGCGGCCACAGGTCAGCATTATACTCAAATACAAGTGTAAAGATCCAAACATACCCATACCCCGTGTTTCGGACGTTACGGACATTTCAGTTAAATTGTTTCTTGTTTACTTGTTACTGTCCCTTGTTTTTCGGTTTTTTTCCCTTTCTCTTGACTCCCAGTCTTAATTGAGATTGTAACAAAGCTCCGTGATCTTTAGTGATTGATTCGCAAGTCCGACATGCTTGAAGACGAGGGGTAGAAAATAGCCTATGAATACCCGTACCTTTGAGTCAAGTCGGAAGCTTGATCACGTAGCATATAAACTAGTGCATATATATGTTTCATCATTTCCTTCTGCTGCACCGCCTTCAGCTTCTCTTATTCGATTCGCAGTTTCGAGGTCACCGCGTTGCTGTTCGTTGATCATTTGCGAGATTTGCCACCGAATAAGCATTCCTGTTGGCAGCCGACTTTTCGAGTGAGAAAAACTCGCCATTTGAACTGATATTGCCAAAAATCCAAATCGATTATGTTTTGGTTTTCATTCAAATAATTTTAGCATGGCCAAATGGCTTCTTTGTTAAGTCATCCTTGACAATTTTGCTCTTGCTGCGCTCGGCCGTTTCATATGGCCTGGCGTGCGCCTTCGTAACTTCTCGCTCACTTTAGGCCAGAGATGCACTCCCGACTAACGTCTGGCCCTATTTCTCCATTATCAAACCCAGATTGGGGTCATTAGAGAAACGATTCTCGCCAATTGAATGCTTTCAAACTATTCGAATCTGCTTACAGACCAACCTAGTAGATCGCTGAAATCACACGTCTCGCCACAAGCACTTGTGTTTCGCCCTCATAGAACAAATTCAAACAAGCCAATTCGCTCACATTTCGGGTGATCAAGGACCACACATCTTTCAGCGCTTATTTTTTCGTGACTAATAATGAGCGGCATTGCACTCAAGCTCACGTCACTACTTCTCCGAACAATTGCCAAGCCAATATCTGTCACGCTCAAAGCGCAAGCGAAAGAGCATGAGACGTTCAGGAATGCATGTATTAAGGTGGCCCAAACAGTCCATTCTACCGATATAAAGCTTCGGATGAAGCTTCTTGGGGAGAATAAGATAAAAATTCGGCCGCTCAATGATAAAAAGGCAATAGACTCAGGAGCGACTTTTCTCCTGGAGCTCTTCATCTTTCTGGTGGCTGGGTCACTCATTCTTTATGAAAGCAACCGAAGCAGGATCAAATCTAACACAGAGAAGTTGAATACAAAGAACGACATCTCAGAATTGCAAGATGATATCAGAGAGGTCAAATTATTGGTTGAGAAGCTATCGTCGGAATTGGAGCTTCTACACGAAATCACAACAGAAGCGGCTCGACAAAAGTCTACACATACTGAGCCAAAGACATCCAAAAAACTCACAGTATGTTCACCGGCGTGAGGTTGAGAATTATTCGCACATGTCTAAGCAAAAATCGACATTATTATACAAATATATATAGTACATAGGAAAGAAGCATGTCATATGAGCAAGCGGGCGTTCTGCGGTGGCAACATCAAAAACGCAGGCTCACTTCGGGCCCTTCTTTCTCTCGACCTTCAACAACAAGGCCTTGTTGATGTGAGGCAAAACACCACCGTACGCGATCGTGGCCTTAATCAAGTTGTCCAATTCTTCATCTCCTCTGATGGCCAATTGTAAGTGTCTGGGGGTGATTCTCTTGACCTTCAAATCCTTTGCAGCATTTCCAGCCAACTCCAATACTTCAGCAGTCAAATATTCCAAGACAGCGGTCAAGTAAATTGCCGATTTTGATCCAATACGAATTTTACTCTGAGCGTTTCTTTTCAAGTATCTTTTGATTCTACCAACGGGGAATTGCAACCCTGCACGAGCAGAGTGCGAGCTGGTGGCCTTGTTTGCCTCAGACGACTTGCCCTTACCCCCGTGAACCTTTCCTTTTCCTGACATTCTATATGTGTATTTCTTGGGCAAAAGAAGAGGAGTTTGGTTTTGTTTTGTTTACATTTCTCGCTCTCGCATAAACAAGAGCAGCCCGCGCTCCTGTCTGGGGGTTACCCGGTTTGCCCAGGGGCGCTCGAGCGGTGCGGAGTACTAAGACACTTCGATGCACTAACGTGCCCAAAGCGGAGTCTTTGATTTGAACGAATATACAACATATTTTGCCAACTCCTCAAAGTTTTCTAGTACAATAATTGTTTTGTGCATTTCACGCACCTCTTGATCACTGAGTTTTGTCTCAATTCGCAGCCATCGAATTTCCGAGGGCAAATGCGTGATTCCATGTTGCCGCGTCAGTGCTAAAAACGCGACGAAATTTGTAATATGTTCCCTTAAGGCCTTGAAGATTTTCTTCAGCAAACCCAAGACTTGGTACGAAGAATCTTTTTTTCGATAAAAAAGTAAAAACAGAGCCGAGTGAGAGATCCCTCCCCGGAGTAAAGCCCTGCTTTACGATGAATCTTTGAAAAATTAAAAAGCATAAAATATTTGGGGAGATTATACCAAGGCGAGGCCGAGGTTTACCTTTTGAGCGCCACTTCGACTTAGACTGCTCTCCAATTCGATCAAAACTGCGCCGTCGCAGCTGGTATCGTTCTCCTGATGTGAAGAGCGAATGGTATCAAGACTATTTATCGTACATTTGTAAGTTGTAACCCTTTCACGGCATCTTTCTTTATCAGATTATGGTCGAGTGATTGACTATTTGCGTCCTTAGCTTTTATGATGATTCTCAGAACAAAAAGCTTTATCTAATTTTGGTTGCTCAAATTTCGTCCAAATTAATTTATTGTGATACTGAACCTGTTCATGGAACCATGGTCTAAGAGCATACAGAAGCGTGGCTTTTGATCCAAAGGCTTCCACAAACGCAGAAGGTTGATTCTTGCACATGTCTCTTACACGTGAAATTGCAGGCTCTGGCACTACAGTCTCACGAATTAATGACTGAATGAGCTCCAAGTTTATCAAGCAATTTCTCCACATCAGAACGCGATTTGTGCAATTCGGTGCAAATGGAATCGAAATGTTGAGCGCCTCGCACAAACTTTATGAGCTTTACAATATCTTCATCCTCCGCCAGACTTTCTAATTCTTCGGGTGAGCTTTCCATCAGACTGGTCGACTCAGATCCTGGCACCCGAACAAAATCCAGATCATCGGAGTCGCTATCGAATACTTCCAGGTCTAAATGACCCGTGGGATCCTCCTGCCCGATGTGCGACAAGTCGTATGACTCGCCCGAAGATCTGCGATGAGATTTCAAGGACATTCTCTGATCGCGCTTCGAAAACCTACCACTGGGGTGGTCGACATGATAATTAAAACTGACTGTTCTTGTTTTCTTGCCTGTCTTTAAATTACTCTCTCTCACAACGCTTTTTAGAAGGCCTACCTCTGGTGCTGCACCTCCGGGATTTTTAAAAGCCATGTCGACCTTCGCTTTGGCCTGAAAATTTTCCATAAGCTTTTCGAGACTTTCAGCTTTTCCGTCGGCGGACTCAAGTGATTTCGTGACCCCGCTCAATGTAGGGTACAGGTGTACCCGATAAATTAGCCCACGGACAACTCCAAAGTTGATGAATCTGCGGATGTCAATATTGCTTAGCCTCTTTTGATGCTGAAAGTACCATTCTTTGATAGACTGTCCTTGATTCAACAGGCGATAGAGATAGAAAAGGGTTGCCTTTGAAGGAATTTTGATCTCGCCTTTCTTTGCAGCAAACGAATTCGAGAATGCAGGTGTCATTCCAAGTGTTACAGGGCTCGCAGAGTTTGGTAGAGTCAGTTTACTCTCAGTAGTTGGCGCTGTCCGTAAGTGATTGGGGATTCCGCGAGCCAGGGTTCCCGCAGACACATTGGGAGTGCCTTTCAGACTGGGAGTCACTGGAGTGGCGGCAGATCTTGGAGTGGCAGGCGTAGCTTGAGAGCTGAGAGACCCAGTCTCGTTCCAATGACCCGTGGTAATAATGTATGCTTGACACTCCTCGGCCATTCCGTTAGTCTTGAGAAAATTGCCTATATGGTTGGTGGGTGCATAAATATTGCTAAATTGGAAAACGTCCACAAGGATTATACACTGATAATGCATGAGATGTTGAATACACTGCTTCGTCAAAAGGTAGTCTGCACCGGCCAATTCACTTATCTTTTTGACGGAGTTAAGTCCATTCACGTATGGAAGAATATTCACCATCGTCGGGTCCCACACCGCGTCAATGAGTTGACTAAGCTTGACTGTCAGGATCGGAACCTGGTATGCTTTCAAATTGACTGGTGGCGGAAGCATGGGGAAAAGCTTGATGTCAACACTATTTGCAGAATCGATTGGAATACAGCACTCTGAGTAATTGTTCAAGTCCTGATAGATTTGATGGATGAGCGATTCGATCGACAGAAGCGAGAATTTCTGGATTTTCGAGTGTCCCGGGGTGTACTGAAAGCTACTGCCGGCAAAGTCAGGTCCACCATGTGCACTGAAAAAGGCATAATCTTTATCTAGCTTGCTGAGAAGTAAGGACTGTTCCTCTAAGGCGCGGAACATCTTACCCATACGACTCACAGCCAGTTCATAAGGAGTGGTGTCAGAATTATAGGGCAAAACAAAACCGAAATTGAAGTTGAATGAATTTCGTGAATAATGACTCCCTTCTATATTTACCGGGTAGCCTAATACACGAAACTCATTGATCTTGAAAGACACGAGCTTGTTGCACAATTGTGGTTTGGGTATGATATAGTTTTTAACGGTGTCGAAATTAAAAAGGACATCTGTTTCTGACTGAGAGTCATAGCTGCCTATAGAGCTTTCGGGGACCTGGTGTACAATCTGCGTACCTTTCACGGGATGAAAAACTGCGTAGAAAATTGCAGTGATGGGTACGAATCCATCATTTGAGATCATCAGATTGAAAGGCGAATCGACAGTTTTCTAACCCTGGGCTGTCCGTTTTTAGGATTAAAGAGTGCGCGAGATCGCATTTTTTGAATTTGCAAAAAGCTCCGCGACAGGGAATTGAACCCTGGTCCCCCGCGCGACAAGCGGGGATTCTAACCACTAAACTATCACGGATTTTCTGGAAAAAAGAAGCGTTAGAAACCTCAAGTAATAAATAATAAGTGTAATTTCAATTAGCTACAATTCTAATCACAGTAAGACATTTCAGGTATTTATTGATGAAACAGTTTTCTCGGCATTGAATTTCAACCTAGGAATTATCAGTGTGGACATTCACCAAAAACGAACGCTTATTCCAAAAAACGCTTCGAAAGGTTCTAGTGACATCAAGGATTTACGTCCCATCCTGCTTTCAAACACGGCACTCAAAGTTATCTCGAGCGCTGCTGTTTCACGACTTCAAAAGGTATTAGACAAACTCATTAGCCCCCACCAACGAGGGTTCATGAGAGACAGAAAGATAAGCCAGAACACGATGGAATTTTTCTGCATGCTCGACCTCATCCGAGCAGACAGGAAAACAGCCACCAAGCCCAAGTACCAAGCGGTCCTAATGGCAGACTTCACAAAAGCTTTTGACAGAATCTCTCACAGATACCTT
>JAKTYO010000247.1:41213-89008 GCA_030578735.1 Metschnikowia noctiluminum | reverse complement strand
ATGCACATAGTCCGTGTGTCCTACCAAAGGATACACCTGGTCCTTGAGATCATACTTACGCACTGACTGAACGAAGCTAGGGATAGCTTCTTCAGTGGAGTCAGTCGAAGTAGGAGAGAGGTTACTCATAGTAGTCAGTGAAGTAGAGTCAGTCATAAGTAAAGGATAGCTTGCTTAATTATCTTCTCTAACTGAGACAGAGAATTAAGCTTACTTTAAATAGAGAACAGGGAGGGGAACTTCACAAACCTACAAACGCACACTGACGCCTCGCTGCGGGCAGCCACCTCAAGCTATCGTATCTGTAAGATACCTTAAGCAGGTGATTGCCCCAACTGAGATGTAAATACCACATCTTACAAGATGTGGTACCCTCACTCCCAATTGAGCTTAGGCACAAGTGCTTACAGAGTCTTCACAGGGCGAGGCTGCGCAGGGTGTGCATATATGTTGTCTACTCTTATTTGAAACATATTCGCACTTTCTCAGCACAACAGCGCGCACTTGTTCATTGTTCGCAGCCATTTTTTATTGTTAAAATGACAATAAGAATAATAATGTTCTCAGGTGGATGATAGCAATATGCCAGAAAAAAGGACTCAAGGGAAACAAAACGAAGCGATCAGGAAGCGATTGACTCGTTAGGTGAAGCACCACCCTTCTACCAAAGATTCATTGACGAAATAGGCGGGTAACCAACTGTGAGATCGGCGAATATGAGTGATGAGATTTGGGTTGAGAAAGAGGTCTTTCAAACTTATGTAGAAGTTGATCGGTTTTCAAGGCTCTTTGACGCTTTTGGGCGTTTTTATGGGCCAGTGTTTCATACTGTTTTTCTTTTGCTGTCTTTCTGTTACTGTCGGAGAATCAAGCATCGACAAATCTGCATTGCTTGCTGGATATGCTGCCCGATGAACTTCATCTGAAATCACTTTTGGACAGCACGATACGCTAACCGTTGCTTTTCGAAGGCTAAAAGCGGTATTGATTACAATTTTGACCCCGTTGAACGCAAAAAGGCTTTTATATGGCTGGCTGTTCGGGTTGTTGATAGACCCCTACCAGCTTTCGATCATGTTGAGCAGCTTCAGATTATACACTTTTTCTAAATGCGGACTATAGCTGAGTGTCTCGAGAGGTCATGGAGCAAAACTTGTATGTTCATGCCGAAGTTATTTGTTGAAACAACCTCTTGTGGCAACCCATCGTTTTGCAGATAGATGAAGTGAAAGAAGACATAAGGCTTGTGAGTTAGTGAGCGCTTTGAGAATTCGGAATGTTACACGTCTACGGAGCTCTCTAAGAAAAGTGAAATACCACATTGGATTTAAAATTTCGGATTTGCGGTGATTGGTCACTGGCCCCTTTCAATTTTCAATGAAATGCAAAACCTTTCTGCACCACTTGTTTCTCATTCCAGAAGTAAAAGCACACATTGAAGGCTGAACAGTCGAAAAATGCTGAAAGGATTCCTTAAAATCTTTGGCTTTAAAACTCACCTGCCACAATGGTGTAAGAGATCTAGACCTCTCTTGTCTTTGCTTAGTTGGAGGCTTGTAGAACTACGTGCAAGGCACCGCCATATTTATGTGGGCGTGAATCATGCATCCTCAAAGATTCCTCGTCGTGAAGAAGAATAAGCCTAGGTAAGGATCAGAGCCCGACAAAGTGATGGCATAAAGCTCACAAGCTTTTGTGGCTGGTATTGGGTTGTAGATTCTTTAAAACATGGGCTCGCTCACAGAAGACGGACAGTGAACTGCGAGAATTCCTGCGTTTCTGTACTTCTGCACGGGTTCCTTTGTGACGGCTCAGTGGGGCTTTGATGCAGAGGACTAGCTCGTGTATAACTAATCAGGACATAACTTAATTTGCTTGGGCGAAAGCGATGAATTGAAGGCCCTGAGCATATATGTGTACTGCTTCTCATATATAAGAAGCAAAAGAGTAAACGGCACTTGCTCGAGATTGACCTGGAAAGGAGAGGGAAACCTATTTACAAGTTCATTCGTTTGCTCGTTCATTCCCAAAGCCAGAAGTAACTCAGCGCAATAGAAAATCGGTGTGATTCCGAGGTATTGTCGGTCAATTACCTGCTGTCTTTGCTCGAAGGCTCTATGGGCAAAATCAGTTCTAAACTGCTTTCACGCATATTGCTAAGATGCAACAGTTGTAATTCGAAAGCTCGCTCTAATACTTACCAGCTTAGAAGGTAGAAAAGTTAAAAGGGCTTGACACTATATGAACGGAGATTAGCGGTAAAGTCGAGGACAATTGATACTGATAGATTGACGTTTGCTTGCAGTGTTACTATCGATATTTGCTCAAATGAGCGATGTGTGGGGATTGAACTTCTCTGGTAATCTACCAGGATGACTGATTGCAGTGACTCAATTCTTTCATCTGTTTATTCAGAATATTGCTTTCGACTCCATCACTCTGGCAATCCAGTGCCAATGTGAAAAAGAATGTCTTTTGCGAAAGAGAAGAATAAGGCTCATGCTGTAGCGCGCTTCTGGCGCTTCAAAGATCAAATGTTATCATGGACTTTTGAGGATCTTGGGACTTCTTCGAGGCTCGAGGTTGTGCACAATGGCTTTTCCTCAATTTGCTTATCTTCATACTCGGATTTGCGGAAGTGATGAAATTGCGTCTTGCGTTCTAGTCAGATTACCGAAAAACTTCCATATTCTTCTACCAGCCAGTGTTGCACGCCTGCACCGCTGCATGCCTGGTACCGAAGAAGGCCCAGTATTGCATCACGCGTGTACTGCACATTGGACACTCGCACGTTGCCCCCCCTTGCATCTGCCCAACAATTTGCGTGTATGGGCCAATGGCGGTCGCACTAATATCGTAGCAATGCTCATTTCTAAGCTTGAGGCGGCGTTAAGAAAAAGAAACGTGCACAAGGGAATGGGTTTGTGAGTGGAAACAAAAGAAAAGAAAAGAAAAAGAAAAATGTCTCGCGATAAGATAGATACCGGGCCAAATTGAGGAACTCCGGGGAACCGGCAATGCATTCGCCTGCTTAACAACAATTCGGGATCTAACTTCATGGAAGCTTTCAATCTATCAAGACGAACTCAGACCTCATGGTGCTAAATGAAAGCCCCGAGAAAAAAGGCAGGCAAAAAACTCGACTCATTTGTTGCATCAGCTTTACCCAAAATATTTTAGTTCTGAATTTGTAGGGGGGTCTCAATACTCTTACGAGGCCTCGTCTGGCCTCTGAGTCCTATCGGGTGGTGCCACCGGTGTCACGTTAGAGCCCTCGGAAGTGAAGCCGCCTTTTTTGGTGCGAACCCAACTTTTGACCCACTCGGCCTGCACACTGCCATGCGATCTTCTTACTTTTTGCGCCTTCCCTTTAAATAGGAACGCATTCGCCGAGCCTCGACCCAATGCTTCACAGTTAATCCGAGTTCCGCTTGATCACAACCTAGCTATATCGAATCCCACTCTTTTGTCTCAAACTTGTGAATTCTGGCTTTAGATCTAAACTCTCGCACAATGTCGGCCGAAGATAACTTGGATTCCGTCGACGTGGTGGAGCTCAACAGGCTCGCCGCTGGCGCTCACAAGAAAAACCCAAGAATCGTGGCTGCCGGAGTCGGTGGTCGCTTGATGGGCACAAAGTCGCTAGTGGACGTCACTGCCGAGCAAATCGCCAAGGACTCCGAAACCTTCTACGAGAAAGACGAGCGTGAGCGTCTCAAGTTCTCGAAACAGCAGCACATTTCCGACCAGCCTTGGACCCTCAGCAACTGGCACGAGCACATTAACTGGCTCAATGTCATTTTGGTCATGGCCATTCCTGCGCTGGGCGTCTTGTATGGTATCAACCACGCGCCCCAGTGGAAGACCGTGGCCCTCGCGTTTGTCATGTACGTGTTCTCTGGTCTCTCGATCACCGCAGGCTACCATCGTCTTTTTGCCCACAAGTCATACGACGCCCACTGGACCGTGCGGGCGTTCTTTGCCTTTTTCGGCGCCGGAGCCGTGCAGGGCTCTATCAAGTGGTGGGGCCACTCGCACAGAATCCATCACAGATACACAGACACCAACAGAGACCCATATGACGCCAGACAAGGGTTCTGGTACTCTCACATGGGCTGGATGTTGACCAAGGCCAACCCCAAGAACAGGGCCCGGGCCGATATCTCCGACTTGACCTCTGACCCTATTGTTGTCTTCCAGCATCGCCACTACTTGTCTCTCATGCTTCTTGCCGGTGTCATTTTGCCCGGTGTGATTGCTGGACTCTGTTGGGGCGATTGGATGGGTGGTTTTATGTACGCTGGAATCATCAAGTACCTTGTCATCCAGCAGGCGACTTTCTGCGTGAACTCGTTGGCCCACTGGATCGGTGTGCAGCCTTTTGACGACCGCAGAACGCCCAGAGATCACGTGTTGACGGCCTTGGTCACTTTCGGTGAAGGTTACCACAACTTCCACCACGAGTTCCCCTCGGACTACAGAAATGCGTTGAAGTGGTACCAATACGACCCCACCAAGGTCTCGATCTGGGTCTTGTCCAAACTTGGCTTGGCCTGGAACTTGAAGACATTCTCCCAGAACGCGATCGAGCAGGGCTTGTTCCAGCAACAACAGAAGAAGTTGAACAGAATGAAGCAGAAGTTGAACTGGGGTGCATCCGTGCAGTCGTTGCCTGTGTGGGACAGAGCCTACTTCAACGAGATTGCCAAGAAAGAAGGTCTCATGATCATTTCGGGCATCGTACACAATGTCAAGAATTTCATCAAAGAGCATCCCGGCGGCCAAGCGTTGGTGAGAGCCTCGTTGGGCAAGGACGCCACAAAGGCATTCAATGGCCACGTCTACGCTCACTCTAACGCCGCACACAACTTGTTGGCTACCATGAGAGTCGCGGTGATCAAGGACACCGAGGTAAACGGCGACACTTTCGACTTGCAGGAGGTCATGATGTCGAAGAAGGAGGCCTAGACCGCGAGGCGGCTGGGTGTGTCGCTATGTTTGCAGCGGCCAAGATTTATATAAGGTTGTAATGGGATACATTTTGTTTTAGGATTGTGGCAGTGTAGAGACAGGCGAGGGAGTGGGCAGAACAGTCTACCAGAGAAAAGCCCAAGTTTTGCAGTGAGGCAAGACTCGATATCTTGAACTTGTATCTTGTATCTTGTGTTTTGGTGTGAGAGCCGCAGCTCCCAGAGCTGTGAGTCTTCAACGACTTGTGTTTTTCCACGTTCACATGGACAGCTAACTTGGAACTTTTGGAAACTGAATTCAGAAAGCTTCGGAATCCTGTCCTTGTCTACACTTTACGAACCTCAATATGCCGGCCTTTATAGGCGCCTCAAGAGCCTAGGCACCTGATAAGATTATCCAACAAGTCTTTGGCGTATTTGTCAGGCTACCAAATTTGCTAGCTTCAGGTGGATGTGAAGACCAAGCGTGCCGAGAGATTTTTTTCGAAAATAAAAAACCACTCAAATTAGAACAACTCAAGAAACAATAATTCAGCAACCGAAATAGAAACAGGCTCGAGAATAATTGGCTGCATAAGAACACCAGTTTTCCCTATGTATCTCATCCTTTGGTTTCAATTCTAATTCGTCAGAGATGTCTCGGTCACGTGCTTTAAACACAATGCATAATCTATACAAATACCATTCTCGTGTCATATCCCAATACCGGTATCGTGACCAGCAAGCGTGACTAAATATGATGTGATTTTTTTCTCAAATAACCTCCATGTCCCCAGAATTACGAACATGCCCGCCTCGAAAACACGAGTCAAGCGAGAATGGGGTGACTTTTGGTCGGTGGTGGTGTGATCTCAATGCAGTATTCTGCGCATCGGTTAGAATCGGTTACAAAGGGCGCGCGAGGAAACTCAGTACACCACAACTATAACCGAGCTTTCTCGCCGTTGTCACCACCCAATTTTTCCCAAAGAAAAATTTCAGTTGTCATTTTATCGCATAGCTCGTATTTTGGATTCTTGATTAGCTCTGAAGACCCTCAAACTTAAAAAAGAGGCCCGAGTCCATTCATTGAGCCGCACTCCCGCCCCCGCAAGTCACGTGATCCCGCTCGCGCCTGTCATCCTCGGCTTTCAAAATCCCGGCGTTGCCCGCGCATCGAACCACCAGCTGCAAGATTGTCACTGTGTGATTTGCACCCATGCATGGCGTGGCCTGTTTTGATCTCTCGTCCGAAACAAGATGAGAAAATAGGCAAATATATAAAGACCATGAATTTTCTTCAGCTATACTATACTTTTCATCTCATCACACAAACAATTCTCAAGAGACTTTCAGAGACTTTCCTGGTTCTCCAATATACAGCTATTCATTGCAACTTCCATCACTTGAATCTCAAGCTTTCGGTTTACAACTGAGACCTCTCTCTTCTCACGCTCAAATACTCACACAATGATTCCAACTTCTTTGCCCAGAACCTCATACATGAAGTTGTTGAGAACACGTCACCTCCCAGGAATTGCCGTTTGGGGTGCTGGTCTTGGCTTCTTCTTGGGATGGCCCCACGCCGTTATTTCTATTTCCAACAAAATGGCAGATGCTCCAGATATCAACATGGCTTACTTGTGAGTGGGATGTTCTTTAATTTCTCACTATGGTGAAACTATTACATATGTACACAGTATATTTATTAATTTAACGAATTACGCTTGGCTTGTTGTTTCTCGTAGTAGGTTGACTGACTTGTTGAGAGAAGCTACCGATATGGTTTGTCGAGAAGTGTTGACAAAAACTTATCTTGTTTTAAACTGTCTTTTCCTCAAGATTTTTATTTTTCATCTGATCTTTCTTTGTTTCGTGTTGCGTGCCCCAGTTTAACGGACATGAGCTCATGAAAAGTGCCCAATATGCTGAAATTTGAAGTGTTGAAAATACTTCAATAGAATCAATTGTGCTAAAAAAAGTAGTACATAACTTCCAAAAGGCAACTCTGGAAAATGGTTTTTTTACCGCCACGAATGAAAAACCTCAGATTGGAATCAAACATTTCACATATACCCCAATTTCGTTGCCTCCTACAATGTCAGTTCAAGTTCTAATATATTGAACCGAAATGACAGAACCTCAAAATTTTCTCCCTCATCAACACACAAAAACTCTTGATCTTGAAATCCTTCTTGCAGTTCTCCATCATAAAAGCTAAGAAATTCAAGTGCGCCATTGGCCATTAGTTTTTCCCCATCAAGCCCAAATCTGATCTTTGGACTCTTTTTATTCGGACACTTGATCAGAAAAGTCCCTTCTTTTACGACTTTCATTGGAAGTTTAGAGTCATAGCAGGCACTGCAAATAATTTTTTCATTAGTGACAACCTCGAAGAGCTCATAAGAAGTGTCTAGACCCAGAGAAGGTTTTGTATCAAAACATTTGGAGGAAATTTTATATCTGAGAAAACGGAGATCTTTGAAACGGCTTGGTTTTTACTTCTTCTCTCTGTGAAACCAGCCACTCAGTCAAAGGCAATACTTCATCACCTGAATGAAATGTGAGTCAGCACTTACATATGAGCCCTATTCCAGAGGCAAAATTTGCTTTTTCTTGATAACCTTATAGCTTTACCAACTCCGAAATCAGTCTTATGATTGGAAAAAGCTGTAAAATAGAAATGAAGGCTATGTGTATTCGAAAATGTGTTGAAAAGAGCCTTAAAACAAAGAGTCTGAAGACGTTAAAGGAATTTTCTCGTCCTGTTATTTTAACTCCGCGAATCAGAATCCAGGTGAGAGACCTTCAATATTCACTTAGTTGATCAGCACATGACTGGAATTTTTTTTTTTTCATTGTACCTCAAAACCTTCGCCCGAAGCAGCCCGGGTTTGTCTCGTATATGAAAGCGTATATCTGGATACGAGGCAGCCACAAGTTTTCCGTGGACGTCAAAATCCAAGTATTTGTTGGTTTTCTGGAACTTGAACGCTCCAAAATCGTAGTGACAGGCGTAGAAGATTCCATGATTATTCATGATTTACAAGCCGTCTTCACCAACACCAATGCCAGGAATAAACAAACTTATTTCCGGATTTTTGGAAGTAAGAAGGCCACGAGATACAGTAGCTTCTGTAAAGCGGGTGACTTGTGTTAGAATCAATACCAAAAGCTCGAGCACATTTATTTTTATGTGAAGTAAAATTACAGGTGGAACATGTCTCTGAATATAATAGGTACCTGAACTAATCTCGCCTGACCACGAACCATGATTTATAAAGAGATCAAAATCGCAATTGAAATGCCTTTCGATAAGAACTTTTGAATTTGAGAACCGTGGCAAGTGTTCCAAAAGTCGCAAAGACTAGAGGTTTTACAGGGGCTGCCTTTTTGCAACTGTCATTTTTCCATGGATCTAATCAACCCTTAATTTAGTTATTTACCCCAATAACAATATACAAATCTAGAATGGCTCCTGTAATATAACGAATTCTAACACTAGCGATGTGCTTCCCATCGGACCTCTGGTGCATATTATATGTATGTGTGTGTGTGTGTGTGTGTGTGTGCAATAGTGACCTGAGTTTTGATAAGGTGCCATGTCACTCGTGCCGACTTCAATTCTGTGGCCAAATTATTGTGCCCTCTCGTCCGGCTTGGCAATAAGCGACTCGAGTGAAACGTCCTCGTGCTGGTTCAAGCGCTGTTTTCTCAAATCCTCGAACAACGCGTCACGCTCCGCCTTCGACAATTCTTTCTTCTTCTTGCCCTTGATGTGGTACATCGGGTTCAAAGACTTCATGGTTGCGTTCTTGAGCAAAGGCAAGTGGCCGTATTTTTCCTCAAAACCCATCAAAAACACCGTGAGTATGATGAAAAGCCAGTAAAGATTGTAGGAAAGCACAGATCCGTATGTGGCGGAGTTCTGCCAGCCCAATAAGGCATTGAACACGTCCCAGCCATTATCAATGTTGGGATTACAGCAGTTCACATGCCACACAGAGTTTTTGATGTTGTAAGTACCAGGCCCTGACCCGTTTTCGGCCGCATCTCCACCTGTAGCCTTGTTGAACACGTAAGACTCAAAAAACCACACTGACCTCGAGAAAAGTCCAGCCGCAATCAAGTACAAGATGCACGTGGACACAATCAAGAAGATTTGCAACGAGAAGTTGGCTCCGGTGTAATACATAATGAGGCCTACCAAAAGACCTGCAATGAGTCCACAAATCACCGGGAGCGGAAAAGACGAGGCGGGCGAAGTCAAGCCGACTCCGCCCACAAAGACCACTGCCTCAAGACCCTCTCTCAAGACGGTGATGAAAGGCAAAACAAACATTGCGTACTTCTTCGTGTAGTGGCCGAGCCCGAGACGTTTTTTCGATTTTTCTGGGGTTTTGACCAAGGCCTGCGCCAACTTGACTCTCCATTTTTCTCTCATCTTGTTGATCCGGAGCATGGCAAGACCCATGAATGTGATCATGACGGCTGCAATAAGACAAAAAATGGCTTCCCAGAGATCCTCGGATTTGGACCACACGTCGTTTTTGAGCGTGTAAAAGACGGCAATGAAAGCACATCCAATACAGATACAAAGCACCAAGCCAGACGCTGCGCCTACCCAGACTTGTTTTCGTAATCTTTTATATACCACAGGATCCTCCGTGGCGCCGCCTAGGCCCTGCTTCAAAAAGGCTAAAAGCACAGAAACAACCACCACGGCTTCCAAGGCCTCTCGAAAGACGACAAAGAAAATTTGCACGTTGAAGACCGCGACCATTTCTGCTTTCGAGGTGCTCTTTCAAGATAAGATTTCTGGAAAGAAGTAGAGGCGGTTATAGTTGGGAGATATGAAGACCTGAAGAGAAAGCCGGTGTTTGATGAATGCTGCGAGATGCTTCTTTTATATCTATTTGATCTTTCACCAATGTTTCGTCCGATACGGAAAACTTTTCCGTTCTATGCACTTTTCTCTGTATCGAGCCGCCCCCGCGTGATAATTCAGGACTCGATAATTTAGGCGCTCATCGGAATGCAACGAGAATACAGAAGAAGAGGTATGACATCTGAGGTATATCTCCAAACCTGTCCGGTATTGCTTCGTTCCATAAAAAACAGTCACTTGCTTTTGGAGACGAGTGAACGCATTCAAAAATAATTGTGGTCTTCTTAAATGAAGACAAAATCTTCAATTCTCATCATATTGAAGCAGTCCACAAGACAAACCTGCACTCTACCATGTTTTGGGCTTTCAAGGGCATCGAGGCGCGACAGAGCATTTATCTGCATAAAGTCCTTTGAGCCACCCGCGTACGTGTCAGAATTTTCTTGGCTTCGAAAAGCTTCAAGAGCTGGCGACGAATCACAAAGCCGCATTGCCTGAACTCAGGCTGATTTTCTGACACAAATTTCTTTTCTTTTTTTTTTTTATTTTTTGAAGTGTAGCCGCGAGATAATACGAGGCGCTTTGACATTCGAAATTGGAACATTCATTAGCGACTTTCGACGTGCTAAGGTCTTGCATCAAGCTCGCAATAATATTGAAATCTGTTTTCTCAAAAGATCATGACCAGCTGTCTCCGAAAGTAACAAATCCGGGTCACTCAGTAGTTGGCAATGGGTTATGTCAGAATATCTTTATTTGGAAAGCGGCCATCACCGTATCTGCCGAGAGCCAGGCGGAAACAGCGCGCCTAATGACCAAGAAGAACATAGAACAAAAATTGACAACAAAATTGGCGAGTTCCCGAATCTCATGCCCAAAGTCACTAAAAAATTGGGCTGAGTAGTATTAAGCTTCTGTGGAGAAAAAAATTCTGGCCCGCCTAAAATACGACCTGAATGACTTATCGTGTTCAAATCCTGATAAGACTTGACGGATTGCACGACTCACGATAAGCACTCAAGGTGGGCGATGATAGAGTGCAGTCTTTTTTTTTTTTTTTTTTGCTTTGATCGTAGTGAACACCATTTCGATGACATCATTGTCCTTTTTGGATCTTTTCTTTGTATACATGCGGTCACCTGACTGGAACGACCGGGAATTATGTTTTAGATTCTTCGCCAGGGGCGGTTCAGATTTGCACTCCATTTATCCAATGATTTCAGATACATTACGCTTGTGAAAGCTTTGAAGTCTTGCTTGGGCGTAAGCTCTCATGTACGACGGTGGCGTCAACCTAATCCGTCCAGAATCACTTTGATTCATCTCTCTATTACTAGACTCGAAGGTCTAAAGGGTCAATCTTCTGTCCACAGACTCATGTGTCTCGCAACTCTATCATCATGGGCCTTAGCTGAGGCTAATATTTTTTTTTCAAATTATGTATTGAAAATATTCGAACTTCATTTTTTCAATCAAAAATTGCAGGCTCGTAACGACCTTCCTTCAAGACCCGAAGGCCAAATGACAATTGAAAGCTCACTGATTTTTACATCAAAACATTCTAGTCCCATTTTTTCAAACAGTAAACCCCGTAAAATACTCGAATGGACTCCAAATAACCAAGTGGAAGAAATAAAAGAATTTTGGGTGGTTTAAAGGTTGTCGCCCTGGCACACGTAATTTCCTCAAATGTGCATCAATTCGGACACTTACAAACTCGATTCAAAAAAAAGGTAAGCAAAATTCGAGCCTCGTGAATTAAATAATGGCGTCTCAATTTTGTCCTTGGTTTCAACTCAATTTTTGACCATAGGTAATTACAAATACTCATCAGCGAACATGACAAACTTTGAAAGCATTAACACAAATTACGATGTTCAGCAATACCCGCTTCAGCAGTGTGGCCTGCACACAAGACGGAACACCAGGATCCCCCACTCATTGCTTATCATTAGGATCGAGAGGCCTTAGTATTCATACTCACCAACGAATAAGTGGCCATGTCTGGACCGTTTAAGCCCGTGAGCGAGGTGCTCTCGAGTGGTACTAAAAAGCAATCCTTCAATGATATCTATGGCGAGCCAGAGAACTTCTTGGAGATCGAGGTATGTTTTCTCACTATGCAATTTATGAACGAGGCACTGGTTCATTTCCTTTTGTCTCGACTTCTGCTAACTTCCATAGGTCAGAAACCCACAGACTCATCTCGGTCGTGAGCAGTACACAGACTACGAAATCGTATGTCGAACAAATATCCCGTCCTTCAAAAAACGCCAGAGCAAAGTCCGTCGAAGGTATAGTGACTTCGTGACATTAAAAAGGATTTTGGAGCAGGAGCTGACACGTGTGATCATCCCGCCGCTTCCGGGGAAAATACTTCTCAGTCTGAACAAATTCAACGATTTGAATATTGAAAACCGGCGCCAAGGCTTGGAGAAGTTTTTAGCGGTCGTGAGTGGCCATCCTCTATTGCAGACTGGCTCCAGCACTTTGGTCGATTTCATTCAGAATGACAGATGGGAGCCTAGATATCATGGATATTGAATAGATTGAGGGTGAGCGCGATTCTGATTTAGTGCCGAGTTTTGCGACACTTCGGGTCCAAGGGAAGATACACTTCAGTAGAGGTCTGGTGTCCAAGTTGATGAAAACAGAAGCAGTTAGTGACATGGTGAAAAATGAGGGCATTTTGGGACGGAACTAAGATTTGTGTGGCCGACAGATAGTTGAAGGATCAGTTAAGAGAATTATGAATACCGAGCCATCATACTACAAGACCCGATATGGCAGAAAATGACATCACGATTCTGCTTGACGCTGCTGACTCCGAGAGTCTCATGGTCTCGCGAAAAAATAAAATTTGATATCGAAAAGCTGGTGGAACAAGTTTGACAAGCAAGCAGTTTCATAAATTAGGCGTTGAAATAAACGAATGCCATTGGATATCGTCTAGACCACAGTTAAAATTGCATTTTTTCCAAGTGGCTTGTCATTGCGCTCGATTAAGAAATTCGGCCCAACTCTCTATTTCCACATCATCTTTGTGCATTTTTTCAGGTAAAATTTCGGTGTTAGGCGATTCCCCACTTTGCAAGAATGATGTAGGCTTTTCGATCGCCCATCGATTTCAGCAGGGAGGGATACGGTATTTGCGCGCATTCCTGAATTAGAAATCACTCAACAACGCAGCTCGAATGGCATCAGCGCTTGGCCATTTTCTCGTAGATGATTCAAGAAATTAAGCCCTCTTTGACGGCGGGGAAAGACAGCAATTCTTGGGTTGGTGATGCCTGTATTTTTCCCTCACGCCATTTTTGTCTGATGCGAACTAATGATTGGGTTCAATTTCTAAGTCTGTTCCCAATTACAAAACCAAACAAAAAACTAGTTCTTCTCATCGGAGCTGGGCTCAGTCATGCGACAACTTTAATACACTCGCGTTCTGGCTTGTATAATACGAGAATGTGCCTGTGCCGTTTCGACCCCAGCTTCCCCGTTTTCCGCCTGCACTGGGACCGCACCCCACGCGGTGTTCCTAACTCCGAGAGATGCAATCTCCGCTTTAATCTCCGAACTATACCTTGCCCCACATTTCAGCCATGGGCTATCGGGCTATATAATGCCCAACATTCCAGGAAGAAGTTGAAAGTGTTATTCCCCTTTCAACAAAAAACAAATCATCACGATCAAAAGCCCAAAGCAGCCTCAAGAAAAGAAATTAAATAAAAATAAAAATAAAAAAAAAAAAAGACAATCGAAACAGTTGATCATCTTCGTCTCGAACATTCTTCCAACGCCTCTGCAATATTTTGAATACTCCAATTTAAAAAAAAAAAATCATTATGTCAATTCCTTCTACGCAAAAAGCCGTGATTTTCGAAACCAATGGCGGGCCATTGCTCTACAAAGACATCGACGTGCCCACCCCAAAACCCAACGAACTCTTGATCAATGTCAAGTATTCAGGTGTCTGCCACACCGACTTGCATGCATGGAAAGGTGACTGGCCCTTGGCCACAAAGTTGCCTTTGGTGGGGGGTCACGAGGGGGCGGGCGTGGTGGTGGCAAAGGGAGAAAACGTCAAAGGCTGGGAAATCGGCGATTTGGCCGGCGTCAAATGGCTCAACTCGCTGTGCAACTCGTGTGAGTTCTGTCAGACCACCAACGAGCCCAACTGTGCCCTTGCAGACTTGTCCGGATACACACACGACGGGTCTTTCCAGCAGTATGCAACTGCAGACGCAATCCATGCTGCGAGGATTCCGAAAGGCACGGATTTGGCCCAAATCTCGCCCATTTTGTGTGCGGGGATCACGGTATACAAGGCTTTGAAAACCGCCGACTTGCAGGCGGGTCAATGGGTTGCTATTTCCGGAGCCGGCGGAGGCTTGGGCTCTTTGGCCGTGCAATATGCTAAAGCTATGGGATACCGAGTCTTGGGCATTGATGGCGGCGACGACAAGGGCGACTTCGCCAAGGCTTTGGGTGCGGAGGCGTTTGTGGATTTCTTCAAGTCCCTGGATGTAGTGAAAGACGTGCAGAAAATCACCAACGGCGGGCCTCATGGAGTGATCAATGTGTCAGTATCTGAGAAGGCAATGCAGCAATCTGTGGAGTATGTGCGTGCCACGGGAACTGTGGTCTTAGTGGGCTTGCCTGCTGGAGCCAAAGTCGTGGCTCCCGTCTTTGAGTCGGTGGTCAAATCGGTCAGTATCAAGGGTTCTTATGTGGGCAACAGGGCAGATTCTGCAGAGGCAATTGATTTCTTTAGTAGAGGCTTGATCAAGTGCCCCATTAAAATCGTTGGCTTGTCTGAGTTGCCTAAGGTCTATGAATTGATGGAGAAAGGCCAGATCTTGGGACGTTATGTGGTAGACACTTCGAAGTGATCGAGCAAGAGATAGCCGGCAATAGCCGGGTCTATGAAGCGAGAAAATTGCCTAAAGAAAGGTGTGTATAGCTTGAATAGGACAGACAAGTTTTGAGTTTTGTTTGTATTTTGAAATTGCATTGATGTATTAAAATATGAAGTTTTTTGGGGTCAAAATTTTGGCGACGGTTTGACGGAAGTAGCGGCCTAGCTTTATGTCCGTGCTTAATTCATGAAAAGTATAACTATTTGATATGAGATGTCACTTGTGACTCTGTTGAAAGGCTGAAATATCAAGTAAAAAAGAGATGAGTCGAAATTTCGAGATTGAGAATATCGAACATGTAATTTGGATGTTTTTCCGATTATGGACTCCATGATTCGAAGTACTGTGGGCACGAATGTTGTAGTTTTCGAGATCTTGCCTTCATTTAGGGTGACTAAAAGCTTCTCAGATAACCTTATTATCGAAATGTAGCCCCTGGTCCTTATGCATGCTGTTTTTATCTTTTTTATCTTTTTATTTTTTGTTTTCAATAGCTTTTGATACAAAACAGTTAATGCTATGATGAATCTTTAAAAAAAAAAAAAAAATGCTTTTGTCGCTCAGAGTTTTGCTCAAACGACCCATTGAAGTTAAAGGTAATCGGTCGGTGGGACTCGTAGGCCCATATCTATCTTTGAAACCGATTAGAAGTAAAACAGATATACTATATACTAGAATGCCCCGCACGATAGAAATGCGCCGTTTGAGAAAAAGATTAGATCTCGAGCACAAAAATTGCTATCAGCTCCTTATGTAGGACTAATCAGGTCACTGCATTTTGTTGAAATTTCTACGGCTCATACTGATTGCTCAAATTCTCAAAAATTCATCCAAAAGCCAAGCCATCGATCGAGCCGGCCACACATGATTGTTTCACCATTAGCTTTCTCCGACAGTGAAACCAGAAGCTAAGAATTCAGGGACGGGGTTGCTGACCGGTAGTGAAACTTCTCCCCGATGCAGAATCCACTCATATGCAATTTGAACTCGAAAAAATATCATGTTATTCTTTGATAAAGGAGCTTTCGCTCACTTGGAAAAAACTACACCCAACATGTCGAATGTCAATTATAATTGATACCAACACGACGTTTTCGCCTAACCTTTATTTAGTATGGCACACTTAGCCGCCCATAAACTACACCGTGTCATAGATCGATCCTATAGTAATATGTATTAACGGCACTTAACACCTTGCGTCTATTTAGAAAGCTCTGTTCAAAGGAGAGATGACCTCCTTGCCCTTGTAGAACTGCACAGTCTTGGCAGCTCTGTCAGCAACACCCTCAGGCGTGAACTCAAAGAACTTGTAAAGATCCTCAGCCTTACCGGAAGCACCGAACCTGTTCAAGCCGAATTGCTCGTGCGAGTATTTGGACCAGCCGAAAGAAGACATCACCTCCACGGACATGATAGGAACGCCATCTGGCAACACAGACAATCTGTAGTCTTGCGTCTGCTTGTCGAAGGTGTGGAAGTCGGCCAAGGAAACCACGTTAGCCTTTATGCCCTCACCGGACAACTTCTTGGCTGCCTCGATCGAGAGCGACACCTCGGAACCGGAAGAGACAATAATCACGTCAGGCTCGTCGGCAGATGAGTACACAGTGTAACCACCCTTGGAGGCTTTTTCGATTGAAGAGCCTTCCAAGTGAGGCAAATTTTGTCTAGTCAAGGCCAAGATGTGAGGGGTGTACTCAGACTCGATGGCAGACTTGTAAGCAGCAGAAACCTCGTTACCGTCGGCTGGTCTCCACACAGACATATTTGGAGTAGCTCTGAAGTGAGCCAAGGTTTCAATAGGCTGATGAGTTGGACCGTCCTCACCCAAACCAATGGAGTCGTGGGTGGCAACCCAGATGACTGGCAAGTGGGACAAGGCAGACAATCTCACGGCACCAGCGGCATATGAAACGAAGTTCAAGAAAGTACCACCGTAGTTCTTAAAGCCGGCACCGAAACCTTGAATACCGTTCATGATAGCACCCATACCGTGCTCTCTCACACCGTATCTGATGTAACGACCGGAGTAGTCTCCCAAACCGGTAGAAGGAGGCTGGAAGTCAACCATGTCTGGTGCTCTGGTCAAGTTGGAACCGGTCAAGTCAGCGGAACCACCCAAAAGCTCAGGCAACACAGGCAAGATTTTGGTCAAGGCCATCTCCGACAACTTTCTTGTGGCCAATGGCTTGTCGTCCTTTGTGTAAGATGGCAAGGCTTCAGCCCAGTTCTCTGGCAACTTGCCGGCGAGTCTTCTAGCCAAAACAGCTCCCTCCTCAGGGTATTTGCTCTTGTAAGACTCGACAGTCTTGTTCCACTCCTGCTCAATCTCCTGGTTTTTCTTAGCAAGGGAGGAGTAGTAGTCGTAAACTTCTTGTGGAACGACGAAAGTCTTGGAACTGTCGAAACCAAACTTCTCCTTCAATTGCTTGATGTCGTCTGGCTTCAAAGGAGCTCCGTGGACGCCGTGAGTACCTTGTTGCAAAGAACCATATCCGATAATCGTGGTCAATCTGATCAACGTAGGCTTCTTCGAGGCCTTGGCGGTCTTGATGGCTTGAGCAACACCCTCCAAGTCGGTGTCACCCTTCTCGATGGTGAGAGTGTCCCAACCATAAGCTTCGTAACGCTTCAACACATCCTCGGTGAAGGCGCAATCGGTAGAACCGTCAATAGAAATCTTGTTGTCGTCCCAGAAGGCGATCAAGTTGTTCAATTGCAAGTGACCTGCCAAGGACGAGGCCTCAGACGACACACCCTCCATCAAACAACCGTCTCCCAAGAAAGCGTAAGTGTAGGAGTCGGAAATTGCGTGGTCTGGCTTGTTGAACGTGGCAGCGAATTGCTTTTGTGCAATTGCCAAACCCACGGCGTTAGAGATACCTTGGCCCAATGGTCCAGTGGTGACCTCAGCACCCGGAATCTCGAACTTCTCGGGGTGACCCGGAGTCTTGGAGTTCAATTGTCTGAATTGCTTCAAGTCGTCGAGCGACATGTCAAAGCCGTAAAGGTGCAACATAGCGTAGAGCAAAGCGCACGCATGACCGTTGGACAAAACGAATCTGTCTCTGTTGACCCAGTCTGGGTTCTTAGGGTTGAATTTCATCTCCTTCCAAACCGCGTGAGCAGCCGGGGCAAGGCCCAAAGGGGCACCTGGGTGACCGGAGTTGGCCTTGGCGACGGCGTCGACGGCCAACAAACGGATTGTGGAAATAGCCAATTGATCGATATCGGACATAGTGTGTGAAATGTGTACGAATTCGAGAAAAAAAACGTGGGAAAAAAGGCCGAAAAAGAAGATCGGGGTTACTGCTGAGAATTGTTCGGCCTTATATAAGATGGCGGAATTCCCAGCGGCTGGGGCCTACTTGCTCCGGTGTTGGGCGCGGAGATCCGGGGGCGGCTCTTTCTGGGTTTGAGGCTAGCCGAAAACCGAGGGAAAAAATTGAGACAACACGCTTCAATCTACAGCTTCGCACCATGGCCGTCAAATCAATAGCTAGCACCTAGAATAATTAGACATTTCAGACTCCAATCGAGACTCAGAGTTCAGTTTTCACCCGTTCTTAGGAATATTTTTCGAAATCATGCTTACCTAGCCACAAATCAGCTTGAAAAGCTCACTTTTTTTTAAGGGGACTTGTTTTTTCATATCACAACTTGTTTGTTGGGAACTAGATAATGAAAGGGTCCCGCTGGAAGGTTCATGCTAAACGCGCAGAACCCCTTGGTGGGTTTCGCTTGTGCACGTGTGTTTGTACCACGTGATACGTCGCCACGTGATGGCGGTTGCCGAGTTGCGCTCAGTTCCGAGGGTGGCCCTTAAGTCGGTCGGTGGCCTTCACCGTGCGTGCCTGCATTTTCCGGGGGCACCTGTTCCGAGGGCGCTGTTCGTTATCTGTTTGCGGAAAAGATTCTTCCGAATTATCGCAGGTTCGCAACCTTAAAAATGGTGATCTACTGGTTTTGATCATTGATTCGGGGTTGGTCATGTGAGCTTGCTGCCGAGATGTTTTTTCAGTCGACATTGCAAACGGATGAAAGCTGTTTAAGAATATCACGTGATGTTTCGCAGAGTCTTTGCATTGATTACATCAGACTTGCTGTCTCCGTTTTCTTTTTCTTTCTGCTCATTTCCGTTTCAGTGGTGATCTGACTGACATCATACCGTGAGAATCTCGGGGTCTGTCTGCATTCCTTTCTTGATTTTTTTTATCTCTATGATATTCAGAACATATCATATAATTTTGTTCGTCGAATCCATTCTCTTTTTTTTTGTTTCATGATTTTTCTTCATACCTGGCTGTCTCTCTACTGGTTGAGCTGACCACAACCAATGAAACACCCTATGTTTCTTTTCGAATGTTCACAGTGGCTTCACTTATTTCGTAAAATTTTCACTCCTCAGTATCTTTGTTCGTCGTTGACTAAACGCACTCCGAAAAGTCCGAGCTTCGGGTGCTGACTGATTACTAAATATTGAAAATTGGGGGTGGGCCGAGACCATGCGGTGCCCAATGCTCGTTTGTATTCGCTTACTAAAATTCCCGGATGGTGCCACTAGATCCGACCAGGGCCCAGTGAATTCCGGGGGACAGCAGTTTCCTTTGTAAGCCTTTAATGTGAGAATGTCTTTTTTACAAAAGTACCTCAAAGCTCTCCTGTCTTCCAATACGATTTATTTTCAAAAAGTTTAAAGACCACTGCGTCGTCTCATCGATGCGGTTGCATTTGCCGTTGCTGCCGGCGAATGTTTAGGTTGCTCTCGCGTGGCTGCAAAATGACATCACAGCAAGTGGTTCGAAGTCGGGAGTAAACCCAGCAGGACTCAAATCCACTGGGTTCGAGTGTCTGGGTAAAATTGAAGAAAATAATTAAAATAGACGTTAAATAAAAGAAAAGAAAAATGAAGTTGAAATGAAATCGGAAAATAGGGAAAGGGCAGCAAGATTCACGCCGGTATCCTGGTTGTTTGATTCGAGTTTATATTGCAAAATCGCGTGCCTTCAAGAACTGGGAAATGAAGCTAGTATCAAGTGCATTCTAACCATAGTTTCTGGAAAATGCTTAAAAAGATCCCGCTTAGATCGATAAGACTACACCTTAGGTGATCAAAATCATCGTTGTGTTGGCGAAACGCCTTGAGCTACAATTCAAGACCAACATTAAAAAGATATTAGATTGGTACTGTTCATCATTCATTACTTTGAGGTTTTAGGCATTGTCTCAGCGATGCCAGAATTTGAACGACCAGGAAAAGTTAAGCATTCATGGCCACATCTCAAACACTGTTCCGCTCGTTGAGCAGACTCAAGCAAGAGGCGCTCCCACCGATAAAGCCGGGTCGCATCTTTGAAGTTTGTCCTGAGATGAGCGTAACTAAAAGATGGAGAATGTTTTGAAAGGAATTATACACACAAGAACGGTTGGTGCGGAATGACTTCGCCGCGCTTCATTTATTCAACCATGGATTATGTGTTTATACCTGACATCGTGCATCCGGAAGCACAATCAGAGTGTCATTTGTATCTTGGACATTTTCCCAGCCTGGACTTTTTGACCCACCTCTATAGCGAGTGAGCGGTGTCCAGACTCTGGTGGCAGGAGATTGGATACACAGCGCCCATGCACCTACGCGAAATATTGGCGCCATTAGACACGTCCTTTAAAAATTTACGC
Source organism: Metschnikowia noctiluminum (assembly GCA_030578735.1). NCBI lineage: Eukaryota > Fungi > Ascomycota > Pichiomycetes > Serinales > Metschnikowiaceae > Metschnikowia > Metschnikowia noctiluminum. The sequence goes on along the minus strand of JAKTYO010000247.1, from coordinate 68,576 downwards.
AACCTTAACTGGTTCATCAAAATTGTTAAAAAAAGGTTTATACGGTCAGGCTCAGGGAGGCGGAAACCCAAGTTCTTTTCCCTTCCCAAATGATCTGTGGTCTCGAGCCCTTCGGAGTTCACATCCGATGGGGCGATGACATCACACGATACGAGAGGTTGATGTCAATCTGAGTAGAGGCTTTCATAGGGGGTAACAACTCTGGAGAAGCTTTGGGAGTAGCAGATGTATAGCACCTACTCGCTTAGATTGAAGTTGCGATCTGTTATAGGTTCTTTTTCTTTCATAGTTTATGAGCCCCGGGTGGACGTACTCCCTGTGCGTCGATCCGCGGCGTCCTATGATGTGATGTTTCTTTGAAAAAAAAAAAAATTGGAGCGGGCGTTGCGAGATAAAGGTGGTGGGCGAATTGAATTAGTATTGAAATTCTAAAAATTTTAAAAATCTCTTTTAACTTTTTTTGCGCAACCTTGGTTATTTGCACTACTTACTTGTTTCGATCTTCCGAAAAGACTTTCCCACATCTCTCTACAATAAACGCGTGCATAATCACTCCAGCAATCTTTTCGTGTACTCAAAGTCCTCCCAGCAACTCAAATTTGCAAACTGCTACTTAATATATATATATATATGTGTATTTCTCTCCATCTTTTAATTTATACTGCACTGATTCTCCTTTCAGATTGCTTTTTGCCTGAAGCATGCTTTCTACTCGAATGCTCGATGAAGCACCACTTCAGCCCCCCAAGGCCAGAAGACGCACATATCCTGTCGGTTATAACTAGCTTACGTTACTTGAAAGATGAACAACTCTGAACCAAGAGTTTGTCAAAAAAGACAAAAAGAAAAAAAAAAAACACTTGAGTCTTCTTATAGAAGCCTCGGTCCATATACTTAGACCCATTAGGCTACACTTTACGCCTGTGGCAACAAACGACAACTGAACAACAACAATTTTTCCAGCCATCATCGAGATGCTTTCTTGCTTCTAGTGGTCTGATATGAAGCTGTTAAGTCTAATCTGTATCATCTTATTCCTTATAACCTTACATGTCTGTCGTTATATTTAAAATAAACGACTTGGCGCCGCCTGCTTCGTCATGATCATCATCCTCGTCAGACGCAAACTCACTATTGGCACCAGGGTGATCTTCAAAAACGTTTTCGTGAAGAGGCGGCCTTCGCGTTGAAGTGGCACGATTTATTTCCCCGATATCGGAATCGACATCAGAGTCGGAATCTCCTTCCGTGACCCGCTCTTGATTGCTGTGCCCGCTCCAGATTTCATTGCGTCCAGTTGCCCTGTTGGCATCTGGCACGTACACTTCTTCGTCAACATCCTCATCCTCCTCTGCAATATCCTCATCTATACGCGCAACATTTACGAGCTTAGGTTGCGCCTTCACCGCAGTCGTGGTCTTTTTTCCATTAGCATCTGGGCGCTCTTGGACAATCAGCGCATTGTCAATACCGGCAAACTCGGAAAAAACAGAGTCCATATCGTACAGAAAGATAGATCGCGTGTTATCCTTCGTGGGGCGGATTGTCACCCCCGGAATATAAGCAATGGGCAAGATGTTTGACGCGTTGGTCGTCGAGATTGTTGTCGCCACGGATTCTCTTTTCGAATTTACATCGCTACCCGTAAACGAGCTAGATCCGCGCGACAACCCGGGTCTCGCCTCCCCACCCACATTTGCCTTTCTGTTCGCCACAGCGCCACGCTTCAGTGTTCTGGGAGGTCTCATGAACGATTCGTATGAAGACAAGCGACGGTTCTTGGGCTTTGCTCCTGCAGCGGCATGTGCAAGTTTCTGTTGCGATGCTGTCCGCTCTAGCTTTTCGCCTTGTGTCGTGTAGTCATCATGTTCTCCGGTCTGCAGATCCATCTCGTATTTACTGTCGTAGCCGTCTGTCTCGTCAGTGAGTCGAGGGTGTTTTTTTCGGTAAACCAACATATAATACAAGAATATAACAAGCGCTAGAGCGATGCTTCCGCCCACCGCACCGCCAACAATTCCGCCGATTTGCTTGCTAGATATCAGATTGTAACCAGAGATCGACACACATACATATTGAGGGCACAGTGTACATGTCCGAGCTGTGAGGTTGCACTGCTGTCCCGAAGGACAAGTGGGACAAGAGCCGTTATCGGTCGGACAACTAACACAGCCGTTCGACATCGATGGCTCTGCGCTGGAATCACTAGATGTGCCGTCTGCTCTTTGCCGTAGCACTTGTGTGCGCGATGCGAACATGTCCATGTCTTGATTTGAATGTCGGTATGAAGAAATATACTTCTTGTCGAAGTGAATTCACTGCTGGGGGATGAGGTTCCCGTGACTGCAAACGATCGTGTGATTGTAGCGAGGCAAAGGCGTGAAACAGAGGACTCCGAATGCAAAAATAGGTCTAGTATGTAGATTGTGATCGACCTGATTATCTGCAAATTCGCGCTGCCTCGGGTGGGATGGAAATCAAGTTCTTTTCAGATGCTATTATGTAGATCATGATAATGGGCGAAGGGCGGAGCCGCAGCACAAATGGTTCGAGCCACTTTCTGCAGGCGTGTTCTAAATCTGTAAAACCGCGCCTTCATTAAAAAACCGGTGTATGAAAACGGGCGATGTGAAGAATAGAGAAAGAAGCACACTGCTTGGCGGAACTAGCCTCCCCATACTTAGAATCGTGTTTTGCAAAGACCCTTCACTAGAACCTAAGCGGGAACAGAAGAAAACACAAGCATGCTTTTGGTGCCATAGAGCTGACGCAAGCCTCTCTTATTCAGCCCTGTTGATGTTAGTCTTTTTTTTTTTTGTCTGTGCGAATCCCTCAACGCGCAATGTTTGCATAAGGAATGTAAACGCGCGGCGCGTTACCAGACCATCGGTTTGAACAAGAGGCTTGAGTTTCGGTTTAACGATTACCATTCGATAGCGGTCATGGATGCAATTCCAAGATCAACTTGACGCAACCAAGGTCAACCAATTTTGAACGAGAAAAGATGAGGAATATTTCGAACTTGTGCATGCCGACACCAAAAGTCACACGAACAAAGCATGCCAAGGTGAATCTTTTCAATATGCCTCCTTGAGTCGATAAAAGCTAGCCTTACTTAGCCAAGCTTCTGGCGCGTAGAAAATACATATACTGACTTCCACGTCTTCTCTTTAGAAGGTGCGCTGCAAATCAGAGTCAAACTCATAATTATCCTTGCGGCGCACCAACCAACTGCTCTCGTAGTCGAAATACTTGAAGCTGGCGGCGTTTTCTTCGCGCTTGCCATTTTGAAGCCCACCCAAGATCGAGCGTGATTTTGGTCTGTCCTCCTTGCTGAACCATTGCTTTGTGGCCAGATTGAACACCCAGCCGCGGCGCAGCAATTCCCGCGCAGCATTCCATTTGGCTAACGCGTCCTGGTTCTCGTTATAGTAGAAACAGAAAAATAAGGTATCTGTGTCGAACTTTTTCATGATTGTGGCGGAGTTCAACTCGAACATTGGTTCCTGAGGGTAGTCTACCGAGGAAGGGTGCACGTTCGTAGGGTTATACTGCCGGGGCCTCTCCAGGTCAAATGAGTCCGGGCAATTGAGTAGAGAAGCCTCGAGCTGCTGACTTATCGCCAGCAATGGTAGCGGGTTTTGCAACCGGCTCTGCGCAAGCGCAGCCACATTGGCGGAGTTATCCCAAAATGGCAAAACGAAATCTCTTCTTGGGGCTGCTTGAACAGGCAGCGGCGAAGTCATTGGCGTCGCCCCCACATGTGCCGAAGGCCCTGTAGAGGATGCTGCTTGCTCCGAGCCGACGGCGGCAGCGGCTGCAGCGGCTGCAAAAGCAGGTTTGTGGGCGGGTGACTTGATCGCACTAGCCGCCGCGGCTGCGTGGGTCATGGCTTTCTTCTTCAATTCCTCGGCAACAGTCAATTTCACAGGTGTCGCTGGTTTCAGCAGCTGTGGGTTGAGGCCCGGTGGCGGCGCTCTGCTGGAAGCCGACCCGGACTTTGCACCTCCACTGGCAGCAGAAGCTGCACCCGAATGACTGGCCCCTGAGCTAGCCACTGCAGGCGCACTCGTGGGCGCTGCCCCTGGACTAGCCGCCGAGCCCAGCGGTGCCGTTGCTGGAGCAGAATGTCCGCTCGTATTGTTGATCGAGTTGCCTATGGTGATGGTCACCCGCGGATGCAGCGGCGTGTCTGAGCCCGCTTTGTGACCCGTTGACTTCTTCTCTCCCGCCTTGGGGTCAGCGACTGCCGCAATCGCCGCTTTCTTTGGGCTTGGCGTGGCCTGCAGAGCATGCGCAGAATTATGTACCTGTGTTTGGGGTTGTGATTGCGTCTGCGCTGCCAGCTCTGGCGCTTGGCTTTGAACAGGGGCATGTGTTAACGTGGCAACATTGTCGACCGGCTCGCTGAGCTCAAGCAAATCGTAAAACTCGTCGTATTCCACAAAGTCAGACAGCTGGTTGTTTTCGACGTAGTAGTCCAAGTCGTCACGGATCTCGTCGATTTTCTCCGGTTCAAGCTGGTAGTTCTCCAAATTGCGCAAGACAAGCTCTAGCCTGAGAATATGGCTGTTATTGCGCTCGACTTTCATGGTTATGTCTGCGAGGGCCGACTGAGCAGCCGCCAGCTTTTTCTTATGCGAAAAGTGGGCCAATTCTCCCTGTAAAAGCTCGTTCTGGCGGTTCAATTCGTCCAAAACTTCTACTATATACTTGGAGGCGTCATTCTTTTTCGCCTCGTCGAGCCCACGAGCACCCAACTTGGTCTGCAATTCCAATCCTTCGTTGGAGAATTGCTTCATCTTCGAAACTTTCTCCACCTCTTTGAAGCGCTCCATTGCGTTCTCGATTCTCAGCCTGGTGTCGAGTAAAACCAGCTTGTCGAGCTTGTTGCTGCTATCGCTCAGCCACTGTTTCACCTGGTCCCGGGACCGCTGCAATTTTTTGATTTCCTTGCGCAAATCGCCTTCCAATTTTTCTTTCAAACTCGGGTTTTCAGTGACTCCGATTTTCTCATAGATCTCCTCGAACAGCTGTAAGCCCTCGGTGACTTTTTTCTGGAGCTTCTCGAACTCCTGTTGTAGTTTACGCGAACTCATGGTATGTGTTTGTGTTTGAAATGTTAGAGTCGGCAAGCACTTGTGTTTTTATTCGTTTTGAATGGGCTGCTTTGCAATTGAATGTGAGCACGTCGATTGGAAGACCGAGTCTCAGCACTAAGAAGATGTTGTGCAGCACACGCCCTTGCGATATAGTTGATATTGTTTCGAGCCTTTCTCTTTGGCTGCACACGTAACATGGCTGCGCCAGTTTGATTACTCAAGAAGCTTTGAAAGAGACCACAATTCTTTAGTCAAAAGCAGAAGAAAAAATGTTGAGTAAAATAGACTTGCTTAAGTAAAAATAGAGAAAGTCTCGACAAGTAGCTGCGTTAGTTTCGCAACTCTGCCATTGCCGTGGTTGTCAGTTATAGTAAATCTTGCTTGAAGGGCTAAATACGTGAACAAGTAAGAGTCTTGGAAATCGACTCTGGTATAATCGACTCTGGTATAATCAACTCTGGTATAATCAACTCTGATATAATCAACTCTGATATAATCAATTATGGCATAATTTCAAGAAAAAGATTATATCGAAATTTGATCGTCTCATTTCATTCACTTCCCCTTGACAGTCAAAACTTGGGTCTCGAGCTTCATATATATTGGCTTTCTGCAAACTGTCCTTTTTTTGCTACACCGTAAGAGGTTGGCAAAGTTGGTTCCATCGTCCTATGAGCATCCTCCGATTCCTTTTATCTTCTAAAAACTACATCTTTCACTCGAAAAATGAATTGTAGGTCCCAACTCAATTTTTCAACGAGTGTGCCATCATATAAGCCCATCGTCGTCGGAAACTAGAGGTTTCGTTGACGAAAGAGCACGCCGTGAATGACATAGTTTAATTAATATTTCACCTGATCTGGATGAAAGGGCACTATTTGTAGACTAGAATGAATATAAAGCCTGTTTTTTAAGTGAAGCTTATAATCCATGATTTTTTCTTTTTCGTTGACCATTTTTGTGCCACTTCACATCCAAGTGACCCGTCTTTCATGATAATCTGACCATAATGTCAATTATTGTCTCTTTCCAGTCGTAAACTGACGATTGAGTCGGTACTAGGCTGTTCAGTTTTATGCTCCCAGAGTATCCCATGCATACACTTGTCCTGCTCTTGCAGTTGCAGTAAGTGAATATTCACCAGGTAGAGTGTATTTTTATATGTCTCACGACAAGTACCCAAAACAGGTAGACTTCATATCACTTTTTATCAAAAAGAACCACATAAATTTTTTCAAAGCGCATACTTTGACTTGCTTCTGGATTATCGATTGGGCCGGTGTGTAATTTGTATATTTGCTGGACTCCTGAAAGAGGTTGAAAAATTTTGTCCCTAAGAAGAAAGAAAGACCACTTCAGAAGCACCTTGCGTTATCAACTTCCGAAGAGGTCAACTTTTTTCAACTTTAATACAATCCTTGATTTATATCACCAACGTTGTTTCTACATCGCCGCCTTGTGATACCTTAATCGCGTTCTTCATTTATTCAGCTAAACTCTACTTCTTCCCAAGCTCCCTTGTCAAAAACTGCTCACTAAAGTGGCTGATTTGATGGAAGTTAGTCTCAAATCCATCGCGGCCCCCGTAATACGGATCCAGAACAACCTTCTGGAACTCATTGTTGGTCCGCCAGTGCCCAAAAATCTCCACTTTAGTCTGGCTTCCTCTAGGCTTCATGTGAAGAAGATCACTCTTATTTTGCTCGTCCATGCCAATCACATAATCGAACCTTTCAAAATCTTGAGGCGTGATTTGCTGTGCTGCATGCTGAACAGGAACTCCATGTTTTCGACATGTGCTGGCTGATCTGGAGTCGGGGCTTTCGCCAATATGCCATCCAGAGGTGCCGAAGGAGTCGATCAATTCTACCTGGTCAGAGTAGCCAAGCTCTTTCACTTTGTGTTTGAAGACAGCTTCCGCCATAGGAGAACGACATCTAATCGTTAGTAAACAAAAAGGGCAAATTCAAGCTTGAGTAGCGAAACCTAAATATAATTACGTACATATTACCGAGGCAAACAAATGCCACAGAAATCTTTTGGTCCTGAGTCATTCTTCTAGTATTTTGTTTGAGCAAAAAAAACGGAGATAACTTGGTGAAAAGTTGGCGATAGGACTTCAGCGCATACACCGGTCCCCAGATTTGCTGACTATCAAGGTTTGTGCCGAGCCTGTGCTCACTGAAGATATCGATCGTGTGTGAATCAAATTGTGGGGAGAAACAAGCACTCTAGTGTTTTCGCCTAGAATAAAATTGACTTAAACGTAAATAAATATTTTGAAATTTCTCACTTCCTTGTGAAGACTATTAAGATTGTCAACCTCTCGATTTTTTTGGTTGAAATCCGTGTCTTGTGGTTGCCATACTATCAGTGGATTTCGTTGAATGCGCCTTAGATTGCAACGATTGACTTTGTTGCAAGCTTTCTTTTTCGAAGCTCTTTCTTTCCAAAAATTTCGGGAACTTCGCCTTTTTATGTTCTCGCAGAACGCAGACGGTTTGGACGGGACCGTTCAAACACATGCGCGCGGAATTCGTCATTTCGTTCACATATTTCGATTCTAGTCTGGCCCCGAACCTTGTCAGAATGTCCTGAAAAGCGTTTTGGTGTCTCTTGAGCTCACGTCAGCTGGAGTCCGCCTAGCCAGCTCTTCCAATCGTCGACTTCGATTGGCGCAAAAAGCCTTTTCCCAATATCATCATCGACTTTAAACTTTTTATCCTCGAATAGCATGTCCATATCTTCGTCATCATCAGCCTCTCTTTTGCTTTTAAGTTTGATCTCACTGTCTTTTTCCTTCAGGTCTCTTACCGCCAAATCTGCGCATTCATGCAACACATCACACCCGGTCAATTCTGCGATGAACTCGACTTGGCGGAAGGCCGATGTAATTGCTTGCGCTTTAACATCGCTCGTCCACGCATTGGGGCCAGAGGGCGAAAGCGGAGAGCGCATTCCTTTTTTGGTCTCGCTATCTCTTGGCCCATCTTCTCCAGTCGATCTTTGATCGAGTTTGAGCATGTTAGACAAAGCCGCAAAAAAGAATTGTTCGGGGTCACTCTTGGAGAGCTCACGTCTTCTCATAAGCTTTTTATCAACACTGCTCGCTCCAAATATGTCTCCAGTGGAAGCAGAAACTTCGGGATTTGACGCAATCTTACCATTGCCCTGAGGCGATCCACTATTCGGTGTGCCTTTGGCGCTCTGAGATGTAGGTATCTGGGGTGTTGAGATGCTGTTTGGAGTTTTGATAGCGTTGGCCAAAGTTGCAGGAGTCGTGGCACTCGCTGCAGGAGGTGGCACAACATTACCCCCCTTGACTGATTTCTTCCGAGGCGCCGCTTGCTTTTTGCTTTTGGTGCCACCTTTTGAGGGGTTCTGTGATGGAGGCGAGGCATTCGACACCGCTGGGCTTGAGGACACTGCTTGTACAGCGCTTCCATTATGACCCGCCCTTTGCTGCTGTACCGAGCCGTTAGCGCTGCTTCTTGCATACTGTTGATGCTGCACTTGACCCACCATTGCGCCTTGAACCATTCCATCGACATTTTGCAGCATGGGTTGTTGTACAGTACCATGTGACGCGAACTGCTGACTGGGAAATGAATTCATTGGCCTGGATTGCTGGGACTGGGACTGGATTGGAGCAGAAAGAGGCTGATTCTGGGGCTGGTTCCTTGCCTGTTGAGCCCTTCTTCTCGTGAGTTCTTCTTTAATGTAATCGAAGTGCTTCTGATATTGTACCCTAATCTTTTCGAGTAAGTCCGGACCAGCAACATAGATTCCCATTTTGAGGTTGTCGAAAATATTTTTTGTCATGTTTTTCATTTGAATCAATCGTTTTGTTCCCTCAGTATTGCGCGTGAGCACATAATAGTAACTGAGAATACTGTCAATGTTAGAGTACTGCAGTGTGATCTTCTCCATATTCTCTTTCAATTCTAGCTTTTCTTTATCACTCAAAAGCATCGTCACATCTTTGAGTTGAACTGTGTTTCTTGAGACCTCTTCGTAGAGCGCCCTAAGCTTCATTTTCATTTCATCCGTCAATGCCGGCATCACCAGAGCCATTGAACCAGGAGTCACTCTCTTTTGTTGCAAATTGTTCAAACCCCCCGAAGAATCAATGCCAGCAGCTTGAGCAGAATTGCTTCTTTGCTGGCTCGAAGGAAGAATGTTCTGACCTGCCATTTGATTAGCGACCGGCTGACCCAATTGCTGAAGAATGGGCAGCTGGAGCTGAAAGTGGGATCCAGTGGTTTGGACTTGTTGCTGGTGTAACTGATGTGGTAAATTGTTAACCCCTCCTTGATTTTGATTGAGCTGTTGCTGTTGCTGTTGCTGTTGCTGCATTTGCTGTTGCTGCATTTGCTGTTGCTGTTCAAATTGGCCCACCAGAGACAGGGTCAATCCCTTTTGTTGAGCCTTCCAGGCATTTAGTTTTTGATGAGAAATGAACTTGCGGACAAAGCTCTGCTTCTGAGCTGCGTCCATGTTCGGTTGCACGGAGCCATTCTGCTGTAACTTTTGCAAAAGAGCCATTGCATCAGCACTATACTTCACAAGATCCTGAGAGGTAATTTGGAAGTTGGGTGGCTTAGCTTGCGGATGCTGGTGCTGCTGTTGATGAAGAGGAGCCAGTTGACTAAGGTTTTGCATCCCCATATTAGCCCGGAGCGATTGCAGAGGCTGCAGCTGAGTGTTTTGTGGTTGGTTTCCTCTGAGACTCGCTTGATTGATCATTTGAGGCAGACTTTGATTCATAGAATTGGTCTGTCCCTGCCTATTGACTCCCATGCTACCCATACCATTACCACCGCTCATAGCCACGTTCATATTTGACATGTTGGACATATTGTTCATGTTGTTCATATTATTCATTCCGTTCATGTTTCCGACATTGTTTATTCCGTTGATTGCCCCCATGTTGTTCATGCCGAGATTTCCGAGATTTCCGAGATTTCCGAGATTGTTCATCGTGTTCATGTCTCCTGCATTGCCCACATTATTCATGTTGTTCATGTCAATATTGCCAAGATTTCCCAAATTCGTCATCGTGTTCATAGATGGCATATTTTTGGAAGCAGCTCCATTTATGTCAAGCTTGCTTTTGGCCGCAGTCATATTGGGGGTCATTCCATTGAGAGCGCTCTGATTATTTCCCAATCCATTCACTCCAAAATCCAATCCAGTCCCTTGTGTGGAAACGTTATTAACCATGTTGCCGCCATTGGCTCTGCGTAACTGTGTCAATTTCTGCTGTTGGTGCTGCCGTACGGCCAACTGATAGTGTGCATTGTGCACTTCCTTGATCAAGGGCAACGCTGTGGTCGGGATGATTTTTTTTTGGAGGCACTCATAGATTCTTGCCCAAGTGTTCACATTCGGAGGTAAATTGGGCAATTTGCTCAAAAGCGCCGGTGGAATTGGATTTGTACGGATGATTTGTCCAATTTGCTGGATCTGTTGCTGAGTTAACTGGACCCCCTGCGGGTTTTGTTGCTGTGTTTGCTGATTGTTGACTGACGCCTGTCTCTGATGCATTTGCTGCTGGGGCTGCTGGCCCTGCTGCTGATGGTTTTGTGTGTACATGGCCGTGTTTTGGCCCAGAAACCCTGGATGCGGGGTATTGGAGCTGCTAATTGTGGTTCCATTGCTGTTATTTGAGCCGACTGGAACAACATTGCCATTGCTCAGCATGGCACTCGAAGCGGCCGAGGTGTTGCGCATACTCATTCTTAACTGAGATACTTTTTGCTTGATAATATTCAAGTACTCCTCCTTCGACCCTGATTTCAGAAAGGTGTACTTTTCGAAGTCCTGGGCCATGGCAAGTGCCTTCTGTTCATTGTACGCTGGGTTCAGGATCTCCTTGAGCGTCGCCGCAAGTATTTGAACAATCTTCTGCCGGTCGCCTACATTGTAGGTCGAATGCCAGGTTCCACCCATCCGGGGATTTTGCAATCCGTTCATGGCTTATTGACTATCCTTGATTCGGCAAGATACTTAAGTGCTTCGAGATTTCGGGCGACAGCGTGTGGAATTGTGGGTGTGTGTGTCGTGGAAATTTGAGGGTTTTCTCTCGATCCGGTGGGGCTGATGTCTGTGACTGAGCAGGGTGTCTGACTATTTTCAAGAATCTTCTGTTTTTCTACCTTTTCGTGGTTTATCTGCAAAGTCTTTATGAGCTCGGGGAGAAAACAAAATCAAGCGTTGGGTCCGGAGGTCTCCGATTAAAGAAAAGAACACACTGGCAGCAGGGGAGGTTGGGTTTTCTTGCGAATCACGGGGTTTCAGAGTGGCAGAATGTAAGGCAGCGACAGTGAGAAAAATTGGCCCTGAACAAGAGTACGTGAGTGAGGGAGTGCGGGAGCCCCGATTCTCGCATAGTCTGGCTGCACTATTTTTTTTTTTCGCCCTTGAAGTTTCTTTCTGGCTCTCTCTGCTAGGGCCGTTCGCTCTTTCGCGCTGTTTTCTTGCCCTGCGTTTTCGCATGTTTCAATCTCTTGCGGGGCCAGTATCAAGTGATTGCTTGAGTTTCCCGCGAAATGTTTGAAATTTTTGGCCCTAGTTTCGACAACCCACCCCGTGGCTGCAAAAATAAAATATAAAGTCAGCGCTTGAGTAAGGCATCCCAAACTCGTTAAAACTTCCGAGGACTGTATTAAGCTAACAGCTCATGGATCATTCAGCTTAGAACTCAGGTCTTTTAAACAAATTTTAATAAGTCTGTATTGACATCTTATAGGGCTGTGCCACGCCCCACTCAGAGCCGACGATACACTTAATGACTAAGGACGGGTATGTGAGCTTCGAGTGTGAATTTTGATATAGTGAAAAGATACTTAAGCTTAAGCATCAATACTTCAAAAGTCAATCAAAACCGAAATAAGTATGACAAAAATCACTGAGCTCGCTTTAAGGCCCAGTGACTGAGACTATCGGTGACTGACTTTTGGCCATAGAGTCGGACAAAGCGACATGTTGCGGCCCACAGAGAGCAAACGAGCTCGAGCGAAGGCCGATAATATTAGCTGTGAACCTTCACTCGTGAGCTTATTGACAGAAATCCACATAGTTGTGTGTAGTGGTAAACTACGCCCAGTTAATGAATTGCATCAAAAATTAACCGTCCAGGCTCCTACATAGTTTGCGGAATCGAAAATTGACAAATTGTTCGTGTGACATTCGGGCCCCATAACTCCTGAAATTATTCAGTCCACACGCCGCTTTGCGAAAAAAAAACGCGGAAGCGGGGAGGGCCTTTCAACCCCGCCAAATGCAGGTAAGATCCTTGACCTGCGCACGGCTGAAATTGTGCCCTGTTGAGCGCGTGCCACGCGCCGCACGGCTACACAAGGCGAGTATTAGAAGCATCAAAAGGCTGTGAGTTTCATTGATGGACGCAAGACAAGAATGAATATGAAGGCTCGAAAGAAAGCGGTCTCATAAAGATTCTCGATGATTTAAAGAATAGCTGAAAGGGGCCAACGAGATAGACGATGCAGAAACGGAAACGAACACTATGAAAGTGTGCGGGTACGTTGCAGAGAACTTTTCAAGGTCAGTGTGGAGGGAGGCACAGAACGATCAAATCGATCCTTCACACTCCGAATTTACTCAATGAATAAAAAATCAGATGGGAAAGGTGCAAACACGTGTCTTATCATTGAAACTGTACTGTAAGAGCAATATAATAGCAATCGGAGGAAATTATAGCCGGAGACGAGAACCGCGGCAAGTGTTACGGTGTGCATGTGGTGCAAACGCAGAGAGGACGTTCAGTGAGAGAAAAGAGGCAATTTAAACGGTAGAGATGTTTCTCGGGGCTTTGATTTATGAGACCAAAAAAATGCCATAGGAAGAGAAGAATGTGACGATATTTTTGCTCTAGTTTTGATGATTCTGGGATTCTTGCCGTTCTCTTTGTTTGCTACGAAGCAATTATGGTTAACATGTGATAAGATAGTTTGGCCTAACCAGTTCAGCTTGCCGCCTTCGTGAAAAAAGCCGCACTGTAACGGTGCAAGTCTACAAGAGAAATTGTTGCAACAAAAAAGAATGAGTTTTTTAAAGAAATGAAACAGAGCAACTTGGACAATTGATGTGAAAAGATGCTTCATGAGGTGCAGAGCAAATAAAGTTCTGAGCCGCACCTCGCCTTCGCATGATTTAAGCGATACAAGAAGGTTAATTCAATTTAAAGTGGGAAGTAGTTTGGGCGAGTGCAAGGTGCAATGGAGAGGCATACGAAAAGCAGAGTAACACTGACAAGACCAATGGTTCACCCTGCTGTCGTTCATTACAAGAGCGACCTTACAAAAATGCTTCGTTAAAATGAAAACTTATTTGCTTGAAGCTATGGAAGAATAAATGGCAAGACTCCTGAGTACATTCCACTTTAAACGTTGCACTGGGGACAATTTCACAATGGCCAGAAATTACGAGGCTCTCAGAGGTTTCTTGATGCACTTACGTCCAGAAATGATATCGAGTAGTGTCTTTTTCCTGCTATTGCATACGTGTTTCTGATATACTGGAAAGAAACTACTATTAGTATCGCCTAGTGGGCTAGGACCCCAAATTGAGCCCAAAAGACTTACGGTGAATGAGTCTAATTTGCGTGTGCTTCATGCAAACACATCGCTAGGGTACTGCAACGTTTGAAGAAATCTTAGTCCAAGCTTAAGCGCTACTAAAAAGACGTCGAAACCCAAAAGCGCCTCCAATTTTTTGTGCTATCCCTCCGCAACAAATGTTAAACCGTAGCAAAAGTTCTTTTGACGGCCTTCTTCTCCTCCTGCTCTTTTTGCTCTGCCTCGTCGATGAACTCAGTTTCATGTGTCAATTTCCACTGAGCTTTTTGAAACTTTAAGCCTTGTGTGTTATAGCCTAGCTGTTTAGACGCTTTGGCAAGCTCGCCTCGAAGCTGGCTTTTAACCTGTATCAAGTGGATACGGAGATTTTCGTTTCTCTGACTGATCAACTCCTTGGCGTTGACGCGAATCACGAAGAACAAAACCTTACAGATTATAGCAAGGTTCACCAAGTTTCCACTGAGGTTGTCGCCATTGGTCCAGATTTGCACAAAACGCATCAACCGCACAGTGTAAGAGAACGGGAGCACTAGGAGAGCGTCCTCGAGCTGTGCCGCGCGGATCTTTAACAAAACCTGGAGCACATGTTCTTGGCCCGTTATGCCGTACGCCAGTAAAATGGCATGTGGAGTGGGTTTCACGGGAATTGCAGCACCCGGCTTCTTATTTTGAAATTCACGAAGCTGAGCCTCGTAAGCATCAAATGCCTCAAGATCCTCGGTTCCAATATCGAGAGCCTCCATCAACTTTTCCCCTGCCTTCAAGGTCTCCATCGTTTGTCTAGACACTCTCGCGGCCTCGCCATCTTCGTCGTTGCCTTCTTCGCCGTCCTCATCACCATCATGTGGAGCATTAGAGTCAGCCTCCAAAGAATCCAAGAGCTCTGTTTCGTACAATTCATCCATCTCCTTTTCACGCTCCTCCTCCAAGAAAACCTGGTCATTTGTCGCGGACCAGAGCCTGATTGAATGATCGTGGGATGTCGAAACAACAAACAGCCCGCTTCTGCTTACACAAAGTGCCCACACCTCGCTTTGGTGAGCAGGCAATTTTTGAATGCACTGGAACTTGTCTCCATCCCAGTACTTCACCAAGCCGTCCTTGCCTGCACTGAAAAAGTTGTGGGAGTCTGGGATAAAGCGCACATTCATGATCGAGTCCTGGTGCCCGAAAATGGACTTGTGACAATCTCCAAAGTCCAAGCCCCAGATCTTTATGTTTTTGTCAGCCGAGGAGGTGATGATTAACTTGCTGTCTGAAGACATGTCAATCGAAAGAACGGGCAACTTATGGCCGTACAAAGTCAAGTACAATTTCAAAGTGTCAAAAAACACCACCTGGACGTTGTTGTTGAGAAGCGAAATGGCCAAATACTTTCCGTCCCCCGAGATTTTGACACACAACACCTCATCCGAAAGCTGCAAAGTCTGCGTATGGGCCAATTTCAACAGCGACACGACTGCCAGCGTGCCGGCCACGGTTTCGTGAACGACCTGAAAATTCCAGAACTTCACGGTCTTGTCATTGCCACCGGTCACCAATCTCTTGCCGTCGGGCGTGAGATCCATTGACCAGATCGCCGACCCGTTATCGTCTTTGACAGGCGCCCCGGAGCTTCCGGAAAGGCCCAAGTTGTTCTCATGCGCCCTCTCTACGCGGTCTATCATCGTCGACAGGGCCAAGTCGTAGAGCTCCAAGTCTCCATTTTTGAATCCTACGACCACCAACGTTCCGCCGGGCAAAAACTTGCAGCAAAGCGCGTAGCCGCCGTCTAATACGAACGTGCGCAAAACATTACGCGTACGCAAGTTCCACACTTTCAACTCGCCATTCGACGCCGTGGCCAAAAGTTTGTCGTCGTCGGAAACGTCCATGGCCCGGATATCCGTACGATGTCCCAAGAGGTCTATGGAATGCGTCTTCACCACGTGCACATCACCCACAGATGCCTTCCGGAGCTGCTCGGGGACAGGCACGTTGTGCAGCTCAATGCTGTTATTAGTCAATCCCACCAAAAGATCGAGTTTTTTCGCCAGGGGCACCCACACACACGAGCGGATTTTGGCCACGCATCGTAAGATCGAGAGCGGTGTGATCAACATGCTGATCTCGGATTCTCGAAGCAGCTGCAAGATCTCGGCTTCCTCGAAACCCTTTTCCTTCAATCGCTTGGTACGCTTGGCAATTCCTTTTTTTATCTCATCGACAGACCGCACTCTGAAAAGTTCGCACGTACGGTCCAGATTCTGAAGGAAGAACACCTCACAAGTGCCCAGCGCATCTTTGACTTTCGTGAATGATACATTTGTGCACCGGGCGTTGCTTTGCTTTTCAAATTCTCCTTGCGGCGTCACCTTGGAGCCGTCTGGAAGCAGTAAATCCAAGCGCCAGACCTTAACCTGGTTTTTGTTGCCGCACGTGATGAGCATATCTTTGGCGCTGTCGGCACCCAACGCCCAGCACTCGCCCAGGTGCGCCAAGTGGGTCTCGATGCATTGCCTGGCCTTCAAATCCCAGAGCTTCACAAGCCCATCTTTGGACACAGACACAAGATAGTCTTCGCCTTCTTCGGCCACGGACGCCAGTTTCTCTGGTGTGTGAAGGAGTGCTACGCCCGTGATCTGTGCCTTATGGCCTTTGAGCTTGAAGAGGCCTTCCTCAGCGACAAGGTCCCAGACGACTATTGTGGAGTCCGCCAGCCCAGAAACAAGCCGGGTGCCTGTGGAATCGAAGTGTAGCGTGGAGACGGCCGATTTGTGCCCAGAAAAGGTGAGCATTACCGCACCTGACGTCATATCCCATACCTTTATTGTGCCGTCGTGGTGGCCCAGTGCCATGATGTTGGCCTGGTCATGGTAGGCCAAAAAACATATTGCCGAAGGTGCGGACGACGTGTTTGCATTCGAGGCTCCGGGGGTCAAGCCGTCGCCGAGTTTCTGAAGTACCTCGCCCGTTTTGATGTCCCAAACAATAAGCTCTTCTAGGGCTCCTGTGGCGGCCCTGCCAGCAGACTTCCCCAGCTGTGTAGCGGCAGGAGGAAGCCACACAATGTTACATTGAGAAGCGATCACGCCAAAAACAGCCTCTTGCTCGTACCGGTCGTACAGTTTCACCATTATACACGTGAGAGAGACGCGAATAGGATGAGTAGGTAGAGAAAAAACAGCAGATTACAGCTGAAATAAATGTCCCAGCGGATTGCGTTTGCGCGGATGTGAATAATGGGAATCGAAGATTTGGTACTGGCTTGAAAAGTGGTGGCCAGTCTTTTTTCGCACCGATGAGATGCGGTTCGGGCCTTAGGGCCTCATCGCGAGGCAAAGAACTAGAAATGTCGCGAATTCTCTGGACTTGCCTGGGGCGCCAGGACATGAGGAAAAATCGCAGGAGGGTGTTTGAAAATATTCTGTTGAGAGTGAATGGATGAGTAGATGAATTGTGCAATCAAAAATTGGGACCTGCTTTTGTCGATCGTGTATTTTTTGAAACTTCTGAAATTTCATAAGGCTTTCTTACTCTCTCGAGGACGTTGAAGTCACTCGAATGTTTGTCTCTCTTGGAATCTACCCTTCTACCGAATAAGACTCTCTCGATTATTTCTTCCACGAAATAATTAATTACGATGTGTTTCAGCACCAATTTTAATATATTCAACATGCAGAAGAAGGACATATGGTTCTTTGTGCTGACCTTAAAATATGATTTTCTTTATTATTTTTTTGGCCGAGCCATTTCCCGACGCAGATTTTGAGGGCTAATTACAAGTAAGCAAGGAATGAAGCAAAGTCAATTTCCTTGAATTCAAGTAAACATCGCTTCTCAACTCTATTTCTGAAATGAGAAAAGTGCTGGCATTGTTGTTGATGAAGCCTTGTCACCGGCAAGGTGTCATTACCAAACGTTTTTCTGCCCCGATGATACGAAACTTTTTTAGTTTGCGAAAGAACTTTAATTAAAGACAGCGAGATGCTTCAAACAAATTACAAAGCTCACTAAACTGTGGGTTCTCGATCAAAAAACAAACGAACATTGGATTAAAGGAGAAGGATACAAGTGCAAAAGTCATTCAAATGACCGCCAAATTACAACAGGAGAACTATTTTCTTCACTACTGCAAGCATTAAGAAACTCAGCCTATTCATCATTGGCTAACTTCTTCCATCAAAAGCTCTGCCTTGACTCAAAAACGAAACTTCCTACAACTTTTTGGCAGTTGATTCCTCTTCGTCGTCATCGTTGGGATCCACAAACTTGAGTGACTCTCTTGCTGCCTTTATCGCTCCTTCAAGATGTTCAAGCATGTTTCTCTGGAGTCTTGAATCTCCCTTGATTGTGCGCTCCAAATCACTCAAAAGCTTTTCGTAATTTGCAACTTTCACAACTAGGTCTTTGTTTGGGTAATCTGGGTTGCCATACGAGTCAGCCAAAGACAATATCTTGATGTGAAGCTCCGCTATTTGTAACGAATACGACTTACCATAGAAGGCGTCTTCGAGCTGAGTTTTGAGTGTGACTGCTCTTTCGAAAGCACTAGAAAAGCGTCCCACAAATCTGAGTGCATGGGCATAATAGTCCTTTGGCAACTTGGTCTTTGCAATATTTTCTGCGTATTGGAGCTCCTCTTTGAGGCTCAAGGAGCTCTGCTTGAATCTGTCGTAGTCCACATTAGTGCCGCCGACGAAACCCTTCAATTTCAGCATCATGTGCTTCAAATGAAACACTACCTGCTCATTGGGTGGGTCACTCTCCGGAGCACGAACAAAAGTTTCAGTGTTGGAAGAAACGACATAGTTTGACCGGCGCTGGACTGTGCCAATCTCGAGATTTTGAAAGTCTTTGGGTTCTTGAAAAGTGGCAGCAAATGCCGTGAGAGTGGTAGCTGCGAAAATCGTTATTTGAAATCTCATGGTCTTTTGGTCTTTTAGTATTTTGGTCTTTGGTGTGATGTTCATGGAAGATTAGTTGATGGCTTCGAGCACTTTTTATAGTTTTTACAATTTGGAATACGAAGACTCTTTTTTGCCTAGAAAATAGTTACAAGATTCCGCTTTTTGGGGATGTGAACTTGCACATTTAGCCAGCTACCCTGTGAGAGTCATGCGCTAATTGAACAATGAGTTTTTTGCAGTTCCAGCAGATCTCGGTGTGTGGTGGGCATTTCGGGATTTGTGTCTCCGCTCCAAGTTCGAAAACTGTCATTGTCAATTTCGAATGAATGATTCCAATGTTTGGAAAGTGGAAGCTTCAGTCATTGCTTACTAATCTAAAAAATATCTGAAACGCGGAACTTATGGATTTGTTTGATTGTATTTCTCAAAACAAAACAGACGACCGTCTCTTACTGTGCATGTATAGTACTTGCCCAGAAAAAAAACTTTTGCTGTATTTCAGAGACTCCCCAAACTTTTGACCCCTGGGGTATCACTTCATCGTTTCTAAGTCTCAAAGTAGTACCATTTTTTTAGCCCTTCGAAGCGTGCGGATCCCGTACGGCGATGTGCACTGGCACTAGGTATGGGCATAGGCGAAGATGAAATTTATTAAACTGAATGCAGTAAGTGAGAAGAGAAGTACCGAAAAAAATACTATTGAAAACGAAACATCGAATTGAAAGAACCAAGTAAACCGATTTTTCAAGGATGTTTTACGGTACCGATATCAAAGCAAAAACCAATGAAGAGCCAAGCTGCAGAATGCCTTTGTTTTCAGCAAAATCACACAGAGCCTCGTCACCCCAACAATATAAAGATGGGCATTTGGGCCAGAAAGACGGTTGAGTTGCCGCTGATTTTTTCGACAATAGCGAAGCGTGTGCAGAACGGGTGGTTTGTAGAACTCACTTCCAGCACAAATTCCTCAGACAAAATCATGAAAAATGCCGCATTCCAAGAAGGTTCCGATGAATGACTAGCAAATTCTGCCGAGAAAAAAAGGAATCAAAACATAACACTTAAAATGCCCTTGATTCACATCCAAAAGCGCAGCCCTCACTTTAGAACAATGAATCGAGATATGAATTCAGCCAGCCGTGGACTTGGTCAAAAGTTTGAGCCCCGCAAAGGCTATTTCAACAAGCTGAGCCTAAAATAGCACAAGCTTTTTGGCTGCACTAAAGATAGGCATAAGGCCGAGCAAAAAAAAGAAAAAAGATCGTTGGGTGAAACGGCTCAGAATTTTCAGCTCAGAGGTTTTGACTCGAACGCAGCCCACCCTTTTTTATCTTCTATTTAAGATTTGTAAGAGCTCGTAGCGAATAGAAAAGGTCGAAAGAGAAAAATTTTGTTTAATTCAAGACGGACATAGCATTCATAAAGCAAATCATGATAGGCGGCTCTGTTGAAAAATAAAATAAATTATATCTTTTTCATCGTTTGGTATACAAGACCTGTCAAATGACGTGTGCAGGTTTGACGTCATTTCTGCTCACTCGGGTACACTGTCGTCAAAATGAAAATGATATTTGCGCGAGATTATTGGTATTAATTTTTGCAATATAGCCTTAAAAAGTCCTGCCTTATGACTGCAAGAAGCATTAACAGTAGCTGGCCTTCACTTTTCGGCAAAAGTGTCATGTCCTATTTTCAATTAGCAAGCCTCTTGAAAGGAAACCTTAATCCAAAAAAATGTTGGCGAGTGCGGCTGCCCGATTACTCATAACTCATACTAGTGGCAGTGGTCGTCCAATAAGCCACCCCGGCAGCTACGGTGAAAGCCAACTGACTGATGAAAATTTGCTAATCATGAAAAATGCTAAGATTTTTCACTGTTCTGTCACTTTTTTTTGACTTGTCCTTCCTCTTCTTTGTTTCATTTTCTGGATATTCCTCACCCCGTTATCACTCTACCCTCATAGATCTATATACTTAAAGATGGGGTATGCTAACCGGAAAAGCCCAGACAATTTGAGGTTCCTTTTCGAATCAAAAAACTCGAAAATTATGAATCCGCCAATTTAGCTGAATCTGCCAAAAAATCCGAAGACTTTGATCTGGAGGTCTTTGAGCCAATCTCCGGCATCGGTACGAAAGCAGACATCGAAGCTCACGCAAAAACCACGTCTAAAAATCCGTTCAAAGACCCGGGCGTTGCAGAGCATTTCCGAAACGTCTATGAAAAATCGAATTACGAGTGCCTCGCGGCTTTTGACCCATACTTCGAATGGACCAAGGAGGAGGATGATGCCCTATCCAAAAAGCTCATGTGGCGGGTCACGCTCACAGCAGGAATTCTATTCTTCGGCTTATAAATAGACAGGGGCAATTTGGCCCAGGCGGTGGCTGACAATTTGCTTGACGACTTGGGTCTTAGCACCAACGACTACAACTTGGGTAATACCGTGTTTTTGGTTGCGTTTTTGCTCGCAGAAATCCCATCCCAATTGATTTCGAAGGCTGTTGGAGCAGATCTCTTCATACCTTTCCAGATTGTTTGTTGGAGCGCAGTTGCCATTGCCCAGGCCGGAATGAGAGGAAAAGCCGGATTCATCGTCACCAGAGCACTCATTGGCGCGTTACAGGGCGGCTTTATTGCAGACATGGTGTTGTGGGTCTCGTACTTCTTCACTTCTCGCGAATTGCAAGTCCAGATCTCGTGTTTCTGGACATTCCACTCGGTCACCCTTATTATCTCTTCACTTCTAGCTTTTGGAATCTTGAGAATGCGCGGAATCGGAGGTATAGCCGGGTGGAGGTGGCTTTTTATAATTGAAGGCATCGTGACCTTGTTGGTCGGAGTATGGGGCTTCATTGCAATGGTGCCTTCTGCGGTCGGAACCAAAAGTAAGTGGAGGCCTTCGGGCTGGTTTACGGAAAGAGAAGAAAAAATCATCGTGAATCGCATTCTTAGAGATGATCCTTCCAAAGGAGATATGAACAACAGACAAGCACTCACCCCGAGAATGATCTGGGATGCTCTTTCTGACTATGACTTGTGGCCCGTTTATCTCATTGGCTTTCTCATATCGATCCCGTCCCATACTGTCCACCCATACATGACGCTCAGTTTGAAAATGGTTGGGTTTTCCACTTTCAACGTAAACTTGTTGAACATCCCGTACATTGTGGTATTCATGCTTTTCTTGCCCATGATTACCTGGCTTCTGGAAAGAGTTCGTGAAAGGGCCCTCGTGTGCCTCTTCATGCCTCTTTTCACACTTCCATTCATTACGTGTTTGAGATGGTGGCCCGGCAGTATGCACGAGCCCTGGCCAACTTGGGTTTTGGTCAGCGGCGTTCTTGCTGCACCCAATACGCTTGCCATTTGCATGGGCTGGGTCCTGAGAAACTCCAACTCCGTCCGAAACCGCTCGATCTCAACCTCTTTGTATAATGTGTTTGGGCAGCTTGGAAGCATTGTTTCAAACAACCTCTATCGCTCGGAAGATGCTCCCCTTTACCACCGGGGCAATTTCAACGTATTCTGTATTAATGTGGCATGTGTAGTTTTGCTTCTCTTGGTGAAAGCTTACTATATGTGGCGGAACTGGCAAAGAGAAGAGCAATGGCAGGCCATGTCATACGGCGAGCAGGAGAACTATGTGAGAGAGTCCAGCGACAGGGGCAATAAGCGGTTGGATTTCAGATTCGATCACTAGACACTTTTGTTAAGCCAGCAATATAGAGCTCAAATGGTATGAAATTTAGTTGACTCGCCTGATATGCATAGTGACACTATTCGAGAGATTCGAAAGAGAAAAAAAGAGATTAGACGCAAATACAAAGTGAATTTCTTACCTAAAGATTGGGTAACAGGTGAAAGCCAAAAAAAAAATAAGCACAGCCTTCTGGCTCATACTCAAAATTCTCTCTCTACCGGCTCTCACTTTAAGTTAACTAGACGAGCCTGAACTGCCTCAGCCATGCTCACTTGGCAGGCCAAAAATAACCTCACCTCTCTGGAAACCTGAGGGATATATTTCGACATTTCGGCCCAAAACTCCAAATATTTATGGTGCCTCTCAACAACAGACACGTACTCGTATATTTTTAAAGCCACTCTGTGGTCGATTTGTGACTCACGTAACGCTAGAATTCGGATGTTAAGGTGAATTACGCAGATGATCCACTGGCAACCCAAATCTGCACTGTCCATCTCCTCTTGTATCTTTTTTCGCAACTGAATCATTGTCTCCAACATGAATTTTGCGAATCTAATTCTGGACGTGAGTTCCGGCAGCAAACGCAACCCCTCGCTCAAAGTCTCCAAATCTGTAAACTGGGTCTTAAGACTTGGTTCAAAAGTCTCAAACACGGTGCAGTTGAAGAATGGTTTGGTGGCAAAAGTATTTAAAGTCTGGAGAAACACCTCCGACAAATAGTCTAACCTTTGCAATTCAAGCGTGCTAATTTCATGGACAGACTTTATATCACTCGTAAGCGACAAGTTAGCCAGGCGAATGAGTGCTTTTTGCGGATCTGAAAACAAAGATCTCCTCTTATCGAAGGCCGAGAAGGCGGCTGAGGCACTAAGCACGTAGAATATAGGCGGAATCAATGAGGTATGTTTCATTCTGCTGACAAAACTTGGTCCGAGTCTAAGGTTTTTACTTTAGGCGGATTGGCGTTTATTATATTGGTCATAATCGAAAGAGATGTGTCTGTTCCAGTTGCGCAAGTCAGCAAAAGAATTATCCCCAGCCATACAATTAAATATCGTTTATACTTGATATCATGTTTGCCATACTGCCGCTTTTAGAAGCAATCAAACAAGCTTCGAAAAATATTACTTCAGTGTGCAAAATTCAACAAAACAATAATGCCAGATTTCTGTGTACATTTCTGAACAAACTTTTCTGATACTCTGAGTCCAACGTCTTCAAGTCCAGACAAAGCTAATTCTGCGGTCCTTCAATTACTGCATTACACATGCAGAAAGATTGATATGTTCGTCCTTCCGAGAATTATTACGCATGAAACGCATGAAACGCATGAAACGCATGCAGCGCATGAAACGCATGTAGTAAAAACCACTATCGGGGAAGTGATATCCCTACATTCCCACGATATGGTCACGAGTCTACACATTCGGAGCAATGGAAACATAAGCTGTTTGGAAAAAATATTTCTATTATTTAACCTTAAACACTACGAGTTATGCATTGTGTTTTTAAAACCCTTTTAAAAAACCCACAACGCAAAGATGTGTGGCCTTGACGCCACCTTCCAATTTGATATATTTTGATCTTACAACTATTGACTAATGAAGCTCAAAAAAAAAGTCAATTGAGTAATATGTAATTTCACACACTGTCCTGCAAGATTTGATGTATTCTCCTTGCTTCTTTCAACTGGCGACTTATGACAATTCTCATTGTAAAAGGCGCATCTGGAATGTTCTCCAAGATCTGAGTAAAAAATTCAAAAAGCTGGATCATGCGATTAGTGTTCTCGATGAGGAATTCTGAAGTCAATTCGCAATCTTCGGAAATCAGATGACATAGAACTCGAAGAGTGATTTGCACAATACACTGCGCCCAGTAGGGGTAAAACCGAAGCTTTGTTGTTGATTCGGCCAACTGTTCACAGCTGTCCTTGAGGATATCAAAAAGAAACATCGCAAATTTGTGCCTGACGCAGATTTCTTCACAATTCAATTCAGCTGATTTGACGCTGAAAAGCGTATCCAAAAAGCGGTTTTTGAGTGTTGGGATAGCTGGTTTGAAGTTTTTCCAGTCGAAGGTCGTCACGTTTATGAAAGTCAACACTGAATAAAGAAGATCATCTACCTCGCTGCTTGCCTGAACCTTGCTTAGTTTGAAATGGTTTTGACTATTCTTGCTGACAGACGACCCAAAATTGTAAAGCTTCAATTGCTCATAGAGATTGTAGGTGTACTCTTCTGTACTTTCGGGGTGGTTTGTCTGAGGGGTGATCGCGAAGGACAAGTTTAATTCAAAGAAGAGACAAAAAGTCGAGAAAATCATTGGAGAGGGAAAACAAATCAATTCTGAGCTTGCTGCCTTTTTGAGGATTATTTTATGATATGGCCGGTGAAAACTTTGAGCAAACTTTGAACACGAAGTATACACTTACTGACAATGTTTGTTGAGTGGAATTGCAAATAATCATTCCTCCAGCAAAATCGATATTATCAAACCGTACAACGAATGATATATTGTGAATTGGAAATTTCGTGTCGTTAAACTCGCTTTGTTCTACCATAAAAAGTTACTTGGTTTGGGTCTCATAGATAGCGTCTCTTAGCATTCAGTTGTTCCATTCTTCCATCCATACTCTACCAGCCTCACCCACGACTTATTGTCAAAACCAGTACGCCGATATGTGGTTGAGCTCGTTTCATGTCCTTCAAAAAGCTGAGATATCATGAAACTCACGAAATGCTTTTAAAATGAGATTGCTGGGTTTCGAAGTTTCATCTACACAAAAGTCTCTTTATCTACCTGGCTGACTATTTCTTTGGCTCTTTCAAGTTGGTACGCTACCATTAATTCGACTGTCTCAGGTACCTCAATCCAGCTATCAAATGAATTTTTCAAGAACTCCAAGAAGCTGATCTGTAGATACAATGTGCTGGTAAAAGAAGTCAATTTCTGTGAGCAGCCATCAAGTTGAACTTTGTAGATTAATACCGCAAGATTAAGTCGTAAAATGCAGACAATCCATGAGTACTTTTCCGGCACAATCGACCTAAAATGGCGAAGATGATAGCACGTATTTTTCATTACCCCTAACAAGTAAAATGCAAACGCAAGACGGTGTAAAAGATCATGTGAATTCGACTCAATTGAAGCTACACAGCCTTTGATATCGCGAAGCTCTAAAGTAAGCACTCGAGACATCGATACAAATCGCTCCACATCGAATTCTTCCTTGCTCTGAAAAAAAGTCAATTTTTCAATAAACTTGTCTATCAGTTTCAGCGCATAAATGATTTCGGGGAGCGAAGTGTCTTGGATGTCCACTTTTCCCAAATAAGAAATGTTCAACGGTGCAATGAAACGACTATTCATGAAAGAATGCAAGTTTTGCGAGTTAACGGATTTTAAGCCAAGAGCTGCCATCATTACAGTCAAGAAAAAGCTGGCTCGAAAAAATATTAGTTTTTTTGTCATGAATAGAGTTGTTGGTAGCTAGAATAAGGGATCTAAGGGGATGAGAGTAGAAAAATCCTCACGTTTGCCAATATGATATCACGCGAGTTTTATATAGATGGGCTTTCAACGTTACCCCAATAACTTTTCAAAACAAAAAAGAAGCAAGATCTTTTTTCAAGAATTTGATTTTCGTCCAGTATGCCCAATTCAACTTTGCAGCCACCAGTCACACTGTATATCTGATCAGTTCAGCTTTTCAGCCACGATTCACACTATAAGTCAGATCAATTTGGCTTCTTTCTGTGAGATGAAATATCTCAATTCCCGCAATCTTCCCTCTGCTTCAACTGCTTGCACCTCAAACATGAGCCGCATGTCAGTCCTTACGTCTTGGATATCTGCAAACACTTCTTTCCAGAACTTCAAGTATCGTGTGTCCACGGTCACCTCTTCATGATATAGGTCTATGTCAGGGTTCGGAAATCCGTGAGGATCATAAAATGATATGAGCCTCGCGTTCAACTCAATCACACTACGCACAAAATGCTCCTCTGTGCTCTTACCCCCGTACTCTCTCAAACACCTAGCGGTTGTTTCGAGTCTCTGAAAAACATTTCGAGCAAATTCAACCTGATTCCCAAGCTCTGAGCTAATTGAAAAAGTGTTTTGGAATGCGGTTTCAATTGAATCGATTTGATAGCTCAATTCAGGAGCCATCCAAACGAATGTCTGGAGATCGAATTCTTTCGGCTGAGCTAAGGAATGTAAAATTTCAATGTAGTTCTTGACCTTTGCCTCTATCTCGCGATAGATGCTATGCTGGACGCAGTCTATGTTGCTTTTTGATTGATGAGTCGGAGAGGCTGTTTGAGCCAATACATGAGAAAAGCTGGAAAGGAAAAAATGAAAAAAGAAAATTCTCATTTTCTATTGAGTAAATTTCGATACTGCCACAAAATTAACGAGGAGCCAACTGTCTACTTATAAGTCATTAGGTATGCTCAATTGTTCAGTGTGTTTGCACACTTGAAGCCAGAAAGGTTGTTCGTAGATTCAGTTTCGATAGCCTACAAAGGTTTGTATTATTTCAAATCCAAAACTCCCATCTCATTTAGTTATGATGTACCACCGAGTCTTTTTTCCGGATGACTGAGTAAGAAAAGCATTGCCGAATACTGGGCGTTTTTGAGCGGTCAAAGCACTTGAGAGCTCGCAAAATAGTCTCAGGTAGAGCTCTCAACTTTTTATTTTTTTATTTACTGGAATTTAAAACAGGATTTCATTCATGATAATGAATATATAGTTGTGAATGCTAGACTTACGCTTAAGTTGAACTGGTTCATGTGACAGCCCGAAACTATACCTCGACATGTGAGGTCAGAAGCCAGAAACGGGTATATAAATTATAAAATAACTAAGGCAATGTTAGATACGTGATACCGTTCAATCATTAAGGTAGCGTGTATATTTAGCTAAAATCAAACTAATTAGAACCTTTTCACGAAACAAGGAACAATAGGGAAAAGGTCTTTATATAACGAATTTCTTCTTAGTAGGTCTAGGAGACTAGCTGACAAATGCTGGATAATTAGGTGACCAACGGTGGTAA
>JAKTYO010000247.1:24902-36238 GCA_030578735.1 Metschnikowia noctiluminum | reverse complement strand
AGCTTAGAAATCTTCATTAGTTTACCTTGAAAAGTCAAATATATATCTTTTTCATAAACTGAGTATTTACTTTTTGCAATGCAAAGTTGTGGGTTCCTTTCTCTGCTACTGTGCTACGGACGCTCCCATCAGGGCTCTCGCCCCGCGCTTGATCGTACTCTCAATTTTTTTAGCTACCTCACAGGCTAGAGTTTACGAGATCTGGACCTGCGTGAAGTAATAATAATGATAGAGTTATCTGTATAAATATACGTGGAGTTGACTAGAACTTATATAATCAACCCCCAAGGAGCAAGAGGAAACTCTGATTAGAAATCAGATAATCGTAGATTGAATGCGCTACGCTCACAGGTAAAGTTCTACGACTTAGTAGGATTTTAACGTGGTTCAACTAAATTACTTCAGTTTAATCCACCTGTGTTATTATCTAACCGTTATCTAAAAACTTTTTGCCGATAGAGTCGTGAAAACTTTTCCCAATGGTTGAGAAATATTTTCACTTCCTCATTCCGCGACGTCACGTGATTACTCTGACTTCCCGAAATATTAACAAACTCTCGCTCCTATGAGAGAACTTTTCAGTACTCGACGGGCCCATCTCACATTGTGCAGTCCCAGGTCAGTTACATGTCAGATATCTCTGACATGAAGTGAGAGAAAATGGAAAAACTGTAGAATGAGATAAAGCAGATGAAAAAAGAGTAGTTATGATGGAAAAAACCTGTGGGTTCGAAATGCATGTAGCCTCATAAAGTTCTGAAGTGAAAATGTGAAGTGAAAGCTGTGAAATGAAAAAACTGTTGAGGATAAATAAATAAAAAAAGTCAAGAAACCAAAAGCGAGACATCTCTTCTGAGCTCACTACACGCGACTTTTCACTCGTCTCGAAACCCTCAAACTCTCCTACTTCCCCACCGAAAAACAACTTCCACAATACAATATGAGTGATTCTGCCGACCCAATTAAGGACTACTATAGCGAAATGAAAAGCGCGTTTAAAAAAAACATCGACACGCTTCCAAAAATTGAAATCGACGCCAAAAACCCAAGGTCGTCGATCAGAGACCTCGAATACGAATGCAGAAAGGTATTCAAGAGCTTCGGCAGAGTGGTCACAAGCCGAGACATGTACGAATTCAGCGATTTGAGGCGCAAGGTGCTTGAGGCCTTGGAGACGTCGATGGCGTTCAAGGCGTTCACGGTTGCGATCCGGGAACAGGCGTTTGTGAAGTATTTCCCATACTTGGCGCAATACCGTGCTGATTTCGAGAGAGAAAACTACAGCGTATTCGACGGCGCCTTGAGGCATTACCCGGTGTTACACGACCACGTGGCGGGCATTATTGGGGGCTACAACTTGGAGACCCTTGTGGAAGTCATTCTCGAATTGACCAGCGAAAAGGCAAGTCTGGAAGAGCCTGGACACAGCTTAAAAGTTGCAACCACTCCGACTGAAATCGACGAGAAGGTCACGGTCTTGTTGGCTAATTTCTGGAAGGGCTTGACTTCGAAAGGACTACAACTCTTTGTGGACGCCATGGAAGATTTCGAGAAGAAGCACCCTGACTACAAAGCACGTGAGGAGCATGAAGATTGTTGGGGAGTCCCATTCTTTGGGTACGAGGAAGAGGCGCAGGAGCAGATATTGGACGAGCTCGACTCAGCTCCTCCAGATTTCAAGCTGCAGTTCAATATTTTTCGGTCCAGGATCTGGCCCCAAATTGCCATGGAGAAACACATGCGTATTGAACCTTTCATTATCCGCCCGCAAGATGCAGCCGAAATAAAGTTCAAGCAACTCATCAAGGAGGCAGGATGCGAGGACGATTTCTGGCCTGCAAAATCTGAGCCAGCTTCGGGACTCCATGGGTTACCAGCTGATATCATGAACGACAAAGCCGAACGGGATAGGATCGACAGATTGATAAAAGAGCTCGAGTTGAAGTTGAAATGATTATTGAGGGTTTGTGATTGAAAGAGTTAATGAGGGTGAATGGATGAGTGAGAATAAATGAGAGAGAATGGATGAGAGAGAATGAATGAGAGAGAATGGATGAGAGAGAATGGATGAGAGAGAATGGATGAGAGAGTTTACAAGAGACCGCGAAAGGACCTTTTTGAATAGCTATTTAATTGACTTTCAGAGAACTGGTAATCAGCATGATGAGCTGATTCAGGTGAATACAGTCCGTCATACAGAGATTGAAGGGCATATAGTGGTTCCAAAGCTTTTGCTCTTTTGTTTTAGGCCTTGATCTTTTCTTTGTTTTGATAAAAACGAACCTCACGATGAAGTTGGCAAGTATGTGAATCAAAGGACCAAATCATTTTGCAGTTTCACGGCTGAAGCCATTTACGGTGTCGGCTCTGCTGAATAACACTTTATGAGTTTTCGGTATTTCAGTACTTAGCAGAAAAGATAATATACGCAACTAACGAATACTTTTTGGCAATTGAGAAGCCGAAAAGGATATTTGAGATACAATGGAAAAGGGAAACGTTGTATACTGCCACCTCGATCTCTTCTTGTCCATTCGTTAAGCATACGTACCTCAGAAGTGTTTTCCATGCGAAAAGGCCAGTACTTTGAATCTCCCACAATCTGAAGCCTTGGTGAATTTCGAGACCTATTTAGTTCGAGTTTTGTATTGTGTTTTCTAATACCGGATGTCACAAACTAGCAAGCACAAAGTATTTACCCACCGCCAATAACGTCACATGACTAGAGTAGGTTAGTATTAGGAGCACTCATTGAACAGGTGGATGGTGTCATGAGAAGGATATGTCCTCTCGTCTGCTTGTCAAAAAAATCCGTCAAATTACAAACATCGAGGCTTTTGGGCTCGTTTTCTAATTTTGAAAAAAATAAAAACAAGAATTTCAAGACAAGAAACACTCCTTCCATGTTACCAAGTTCCTTCTGTTCTCGCCTGTAAAAATCTAGTGAGTGTGGCCCCATGGCTTGGCCCTATTGCTTGGGTCTACGGCCTGGCCCTAGTGCGACAATCTGAAACATGACCCATCTTTCATTGATAAGCCATCACAGCCCAAGGTAGAAAGCTCAAGAATTCCCACATCAAAGGAATTTTGAAATCTCAGATATTTCAGATATTTCTCCTCTCAATTTCCTCAAACTTTCAATTCTTAGACTGTCATGTGAAATTTTGCCGCTTTTCCACGAAAGGAAGGTGCGAGAAATCAGGTGAATAAGGCCCTTTTTTTTGAAGGCATTAAGGTTCTCACCCACACGGAGCCCAATGCCCATCGCGCGAGGCATCACACGGGGCCAAAATTGAAGCTCAGGGATCTTAGTCGTCCAATGAGAGAAAAAAAAAAGGATAGCACGAATTGAGTATTCACAGTCCATCTTCAGATCAGACGGGCTTTAGCGGATTATAAAGCAAATTATTGAAAAAAAAAAAACAGGAAAGAAAAGAAAAGAAAAGAAAAAAGGCAAAGCGTCGGTAAATTGAAAAGAAAAAGAGGTACCGCTTCAACCAACAAAACTGCCTTGGATAGTTCGCTTTTCCTCATTCACCTGACAAATCAGCTTAGCCACTTGATAAAAAAGATGGATGATTACGACCGTCTTCACTCCCACGAGCCTGTCATTGTATCAGCGTTTTTAAAGAATCTCCGCGCGCTCCCCCGGATCCAGATCGATGCAAAGGATCCGGAAGCCAGCATTGTCGCTCTTGCTCATGAGTGCCAAGTTGTCTTTATGAGCTCAGGGAAAACGGTAGAACATGAGTTTATGTATGAGTTCAGGGCCTTGAGGCAGAAAGTCCTCACTGCTTTGGAGACGTCGATGGCGTTCAAGGCGTTCTTTGTATCCCGGAGGCCCGACGCTTTTGTGCACTTTTTCCCGGACTTGATAGCTCACCATTTCAGTTTTTACATTGAGAATGATGCCATTTTCGATGGCGCCCTCAGACACTTCCCTGTGTTCAAGAACTACGTGGAAAGCATGGCTGGGAACTATGATATGGAAGCCCTTGTGGATTTGGTCATCGTCTTGACCGCCGATAATACTGAGGAGTATGTGTATATCGATAAAGAGGCACTGGATCCCGAGACCCCCAGCTCAAGTGGACAAACGCCCACAGAAGATCTCGATTTCTTTATCGATGCCGAACTCTTCAAGACCTTGGCTTTGAATTGGAAAGGGTTGACTGCTAGGGGGCTCCAGCTCTTTCTGGACTCTATGGATTCGTTCGACCAGTCATTTCCACTGCTTATGCAAGATTTGGCGTATGATTATTACTACCTCGCGGTGACTGCTGGCTTCGAAGAAAGTGTCCAGCTTCAGATCAACAATGTTCTTTACGAAGAAAGTGAGATAGATCCATCTGCACGGGAACCCAAAGAGATTTTTGAGAAATTCCGCTCGAAGGCCTGGCCTCAGGTGGCAAAAGGTAAACACGCGCGTTCTCTGGTGAATCTGAACAAGATTTCACAGGATATTCTCGGGATGTATCAGGAATGTGTCAGGAAAGCGGGGTGTGAAGACGATTTTTGGGGTGTAGAGGAGTTTCTGAGCTCGAGAGTTGTTAACTCGGGCCTCCCCTCGAGTACAGTCTCTTCAAGTACACCCGAAGATCTCATACTTGCGAAACACACCGAGGAATCTAAAGCCGAAAACGATGCTAAGGTTTGCAAAGCCGAAAACGATGCCGTGGATTTTGAAATCTTGAATGTTGAATCCTCGAAAGATCTGAATCCTTTGACAAAAGTCGAAGCTGAAAAGAAAGCGCTGGGAAGAGAAAAGAAGAAGAAATCGGTCAAAAAGAAGACAACTGCTGGTAAGGAAATGATGGAATCTGGTGTGTTGAATCAAATTGAGACTAAGGTGGACACGTCTAAGCAGACTCAGGGTGATGGCAGTCCTGAGGCTTCTTCAAATGCTTCTCTGCAGATAACTTCAGGTTCGTCATCAAGAGAACCAGCAAAAAAGCCTTCAAAGAACAAATCGAAAAGAAAATCAAATAAGACTTCAAAAAATCCGCCAAAGACTTTGGTCATGAAAAATGGCGGAAACTCTGCACAAGAAGTTTCGAATGAGCATTTCGATGATGTTGTTTCAAAGCCTACAAAACAACCTCCAGGATCTTCAGCTAAGGAACTCGTGAAACAGACTCATCCAATAAGCAAACCAAATCGGCCAAAAACCTCGCATCCAAATGTGAATGAGACATCCCACAAAGCTACACAAACTGACATCCCAGCACAATCAGAAAGCTCCGCCGGTAGAACCGCGAAAGGCTCAAAAAAGCCAATGAAACTCCGAACCTGGCTGCCCTCTTCTGAGGAGCAGCTCGCGAGAAAATTGGCCGCCCTCATTTTGAGGCGTCCTGATCTTTGTCCGAACTGTTTGCAAAAACACAAGCTTCTGGCTTGTCCAAACATTGCAGATGACCCTCGTGAAAATGTAGCAGCTTATCTTGTCACAAGTTATGAAAGCCAGACCCAGCTTCAGCGTATGCCTCATCAGGAAAGATGTGCGACGCGTCTCAGCCGGCAAAAAAGGTCGAAGAAATCCAAGCATCCCTGAGCCGATTGGCGTTTTGGCTGTCTGTGAACGTCTCGGTGATTGAGGACAGATTACTCCTTGATACAGATTTTTTGGGCATGTTCGTTACCATTGATTCATAAACTGTTATCAGAGTATAGCATGAGTCGATACTATTATCTCAAAGTGGGAATGATGTTTGGGTCTGTGAAAGTTTGCATGTCATATAACTTTTGGACAACCCGAAAGATATATGCTACAAGCCTTGGTCTATTCACGGATAAGTATGTGAGAAAAACGGACTCAAATTGAGACTTCTCACAATTTGATTAGCGAGAAAATTTGCACTGACTGGTCTTCGTATTTCCGTAGGCGATGAGCAAAATTATGCGTGAAGCAGTGAGGCGAATGACAGGAAACACGTCTTGAACCCCCTTTTTTTTGAATGTGAACCGAGGCATAAATAATTCTGACGATGTATTTCAAGTTTCGTGGTCATCAGCGAGTGAAAGACACAATATGATTTTCTGTCACATGTGTATTATGAGTAAATTCACTATCTTTACAGTTGAATGTGAGACGTTATCACTAAGGTCGACATGATCTTTTCAACTATTCGCTTTTTGAAATCAGCCCAACACCAAGTTTGTTTGTCCTTCGAACCAGGAGAATTGTAAACTCGCAAAATCAGAGTTAATGCGATTATTGGAGCAGGAGCAAACGCACAATGAGGTTGGACAATGATATGAGAAAAGCCTCCTCAAAATGAAAGCATTCATATTGGATTTTAAGACAAAGAATGATTCTGTATAGGACAAAAGAGAGGCTCAAAGTGAAAGGAGAGAAGACCGAAAATGAAAAAAGGGGAACAAAGGGGAACAAAGAGGAGTCATAAATTATCAGTTCGAAAATGTGTGTACTCATTTTCATGAGGCTCGAAACGTGGGGTACTTGGGCGTCTTTCACTTGAGAAGCCTGATTTGGAAACGTTTTGCTTGCAACAGACTACTAAAGAAAATCGTTTCCAATTAAAACAAGCCATCCTCACTTTTTGAGTTCTCCAGATGAAGAAGTGGGACGTAAAGCATCTTCATATTTTTAATTCTATTACTCCGATCGATTATGATAATCCTCACACCCTTTTTTACTTTTTTTTTTCGTTAGACGAATATTCATTTTAATTCTCTCCCTCTCCATCTTTTTGTATGTCTTCCTCAACATGAGCATCACGTGACATCTACGATTCGCACTGATCCCAAATAGGAGAGCGGATCGAGTGTCATCCACTTTTAATCTTATTACCCTTTCATCATCAGATTAATCGCACTTCCTATAATTGAGTGATCAACTCTTCTAACGAAAGGTCTTACTAAAAAAAAAAAAGAGAAAAACACAGATCATGAAAAAGTCGAAAAGCGCTAGAAAGCGGAAGAATGCCGCTAAGATCAATCTGGAAATCATTCTCAAGGAGCTTAGTCCAGCGGTAAAGGAAGCATTTTTAAAGAACATGGACATTCTTCCTTCGGTCAAATTCAACGAGAATGATGCCGCAAGCTCAATTTCGTTTCTCTCCTACGAGGCCCTCCAGATCTTTGCCATGCGGGGGATGTTGAGCGAGAGTTCTGGGTCATCTTACGCCGATTTGAAGAAAGATATCGTCAAGGAATTGGAAACGTCAATGAGCTTGAAGGCGTTTGTTGCAGCCACAAACCCGGCGGCGTTTAAGCACTATTTTCCGGATCTCGAGAAATACAACAGCGACTTTGCACACTCGGCTTTTTGTCTTCTAAGCCTAGCCTTCGCAAACTTCCCTTCTTTGAAGATGAAATGTATGAGAGAAAAAAAGGACCAGCTGTTGGGTGATGTCATCGAGGTCATCATCGAAATGGCTCGATTGGAGACGTTTCCTCAAAGAATCGCGTCAGCTCGCATTGAAGAACAGGTGTTATATGCCATGGTATTGTTCTGGAAAGGCACAACTACGAAAGGATTGAACTTCATCTTGGATTCGGTGAAAAAATACGAGCAGGACTTCCCAGAATTTGTCGAAAATTTTGAGCCAGACGACCTTTTGTCGTACTTGTTGATGCAGTGGCCTCGGGAAGCGGATCGTATTATTCTGGCCAGGGAAAACGAAATGGATATCTATACCGGCGGCTTCGAGACAAACAAAAGAAGAATCACATGGTTCCGGCTGGAAATTTTGCCGTCTTTGCAACGCAGAGGCTTTACTAGAGAAGTCAGAAAAAAAGAATTCTCTAAATCTGAACATATCAACTTCCAGCGGCGAGTGAACGCTTCTCCTCATAAAGATGACTTTTGGCTTGTGGACAAATATCCGGACCCAGAAGGTCCCGCTCCAAAGCCAAAAGAGTCTCTGAGTGCTTCCAAGGAGGAAGCGAAGAAAGAGGAAGATCCAAGTGTCGCCAAACTTGAGACACCCACCCAGGAGAAGAAACCGGAACCTAAGAAAGAATTCGGGAGTGCTTTCGAAAATGCATTCAAGAAGAATTTTGGAAAACAGTACAAGCAGAAATCAGAAAGCCTGTCTGTGGCCTCTTCTTCTAAGGAGCCTGTTAAGGAGCCTGTTAAGGAGCCTGTTAAGGAGCCTGTTAAGGAGCCTGTTAAGGAGCCTGTTAAGGAGCCTGTTAAGGAGCCTGTTAAGGAGCCTGTTAAGGAGCCTGTTAAGGAGCCTGTTAAGGAGCCTGTTAAGGAGCCTGTTAAGGAGCCTGTTAAGGAGCCTGTTAAGGAGCCTGTTAAGGAGCCTTTTCAGGAGCCTGTTAAAG
Source organism: Metschnikowia noctiluminum (assembly GCA_030578735.1). Lineage (NCBI taxonomy): Eukaryota > Fungi > Ascomycota > Pichiomycetes > Serinales > Metschnikowiaceae > Metschnikowia > Metschnikowia noctiluminum. The sequence goes on along the minus strand of JAKTYO010000247.1, from coordinate 27,943 downwards.
ACTCCTCTCCTGAGCCCACTGATGTTGATTCTAATAAATTCAACGGAGTAGGTTTGGGGAATTCCCTGGAAGAATCAGCCTGCGATCATACACACGAAGCGACTTTCGCCTCTGCTTCAGACATCTCAACATCTGCAACATCGAAAACTAATGACAACACAAGCGAGAGCTCAGGTGCAAATAATGAGCCGGTGCAAAGGCCCAAAAAGATGGCAACAAGAGGTGCCAAATTTAGAGACATAGGCTCAAAGGAAAGCGGCAAAAAGGAACCAAAGAAACATCAGCCGGCTGAGGAATTACTTGCGCAGAGATTGGTCAAAGCACTTGCAAATCATCCTGAACTATGTCCAAACTGTCTCGAGAAGCACAGCTTGAAGGGCTGTCCAAGCTTGCAAAAAGATTCGCGTAATAATATGGCAGCGTACATTGTACCCGATTACGAGGTCCAGACTGGTTTGAGACGGTTTCCTTTTTTGTCTAAATGCGCGAGGCGTCTGAACGAACCTATCGCGAGTGCACCTTCATCAAGCGGGTCTACATAGGCTAAATTTTGATGACTTTTGAAAGTGTCACAGTCAAAAAGCATAAGACAAACACGATCTGCCCCACGAAGCTTCTTTGATTCGTCCGATGACTGCCTGGTAGATTATCTTGTTTGATATACGAGGCTTCTGTTGAGTGAGGGGTTAAAAGGCGCGGTTCAGAGAACTCATTTATTATAATCCAAAGATTCAATGGATGTGACGATTCTCATAATAGCACATTTCATGTTGTGTCTGATGAAAAGGTCTACAGTCATCTGTGTGTATGAGACACTGGGCTTCGGCTTTTGAACAGTCTTAACAAGCTTCATGCATTGGATTGTGCGCAATTCAATGTAGTATCTCTTTCGTCCCCAGTACCACCTCAAAATTGATCAGCGGTTCTTCATTCACCACAAAGTTGTTTCGGGCAATTGCGTCTAGGCGATTTGAGAATGAGTAAAAGTAGCTCCTTGACGCGCAAGAGTCGAGAAAAAAGGCATTAGGTATTTTGCAATCGGACACACATTCTCAAGTTGAGGATTTTGTCTCAAAATTGAAAGTAATTTGCTCATTCAAAGAAATAAAGACATAGCGAAAATCTGCTCCTATTTGGAAGCGGGGAGATAAGTGAGGAAAAAGCTGACTACGGATAAGCTCAAAGGGCCGACAAAAAAAAATCATACTGGGTCGATGATAAAAGAATGTCCATTTGGAAATTTAAAAGCGGTCTCATTTCCTTTTAATCCAATGCTCATCAGAAGCCGCGAGCACTATATGAAAGGCATTCCTATTCTAAATGAAGAGATCCATCGGCGAAGACCTAATTTCTCTCAAAAGGGACAGAATAATCAAGCTACAACTCCTTTTTTTTTCAGCTTCCATCGAAGCAAAATTACTCCACTTTGGATCAACTTCAGTGCTTGCTGACCTTTTATTAGCTCGCATTTCAAGAGGCCCTTCACTTTATCCATCCACTTGCGACGGCACCCGACTGTGGAGTTCCAACAGATCTATTCCTCATATGTTCTCAATCATTATTCCCCAAAAAATTTTCCGGTTTGCTTACTTGGCCTCGGATCTATTCATTTCTCTTCGCCATCCTTCTTACTCACTCTCTTTTTTATTGTCTTTTTTCTACTCTCTTTTTCATTGTCTTTGTTCTACTCTCTTTTTCATTGTCTTTGCTCTACTCTCTTTCTTCGAATTTTTCTTCCTTTCTCTTTGTCGCTATCTTGATTCCTCTCTTTTTTTTTTATCTTTCTTGTTTACTCTTTTTCCCATAATCCATCCTCTTTTCTTCTTCTCTTCTTCTCTTCTTCTCTTCTTCTCTTCATTCTTCTACTCTTATTCTAAGTGCTCTTTAACTTTTCTCTTTCTCATTAATCTTCTTCTTTTCTCTTTCTCATTAATCTTCTTCTTTTCTCTTTCTCATTAATTTTCTTCTTTTCTCTTGCTCATTAATCTTCTTCTTTTCTCTTCCTCATTAATCTTCTTCTTTTCTCTTTCTCATTCTTTCTCCATGCACCGTTTGTTGTTGGAGCTTTGTTGTGAGCTTGTCTCGTCTCTTGCATTGTGAGCATTCAGCCTTTCGAAGCCGCACCAATTTTCTCTGGCTCCTGTAACCCGCGTCTCTTCCTGTTCCCAAGCCGTAAATCAAATCCGCGTCATTTTTTTCTCGGACCGCTTGATCTCTGCAATCCTTTCACTGAGACTTGAAGAGTTTATTCACTCTCTTGGTCTTGAAGAAAAAATTAAGGAAAAACCAAAAAGAAAAAAGGGAAAAGGGAAAAAACATAAAAAGAATCAAACAAAAAACTCTAAACCAAAAGACGAAAGAAAAACAAGAATAAGAGAAAGAGAAAGAATAATCAGAAGGAAAAATTGAAAAACGAGAATAAGTACCAGACGCAAAGCATACTCCCAAATTTCAGTAGATTCTCAAGAAATCTCGCTGCAATGGCTCCTGGAAAATCAAAAATATCACATTCAAAGGTAGAAGTCAAGACTGAAGAACCAGCAGACCTTTTAGCGGAATGGTGTCCCGAGGTCAGAGACGCATTTTTGAGAAACATAAACATTCTCCCTGAAGTGAAGCTCGGGAACAAGAAAGTCGCAGACTCAATCGAGGAGATAGCGCTTCCAGGGTTCCGGATCATGCGAATGAATGAGTTTCTGCAAGAGGAGCTGATGGCCCCGTTTGAGCAGATGAAAAAAGATCTTTTCAAAGAGTTGGAGACGTCGATGGGGTTTAAAGCATTCGTGGCCGCCTCCAACATCGCCATTTTCAAACACTACTTCCCCAAACTCGAGAAATACAACCACGAATTCCAGGCCCACGAGGTCCTTATGTTCGTGGTGGCGCTACAGAATATGCCGTATCTAGCTCTGAAATGTCCTGAGGACAACAGTAAAGTTACACTAGCCACTTTTCTAGCAGCGATTGTTGAGGCAGCCGCCGAGCAAAAGGCGGCCGAGAACGAGGAAAACTTGCTTCATATGATGGCGTTGGCGTGGAAG